>ML796668.1:125081-136297 GCA_009831015.1 Picea engelmannii
TTCAAGGTACAAGTTAATTTTGATATTCCTGTATTTGAAGGACAGATAGATGCAGAAGCCCTAGAAAAATGGTTAACTCTGCTAGAAGGTTATTTCTCTGTTCACAATTTTTTCGACAAAGAAAAGATCACCTTCGCACTCCTCAAAGCTCTCCCTCATGTCAAACATTGGTGGGAAACTTACTAGGAGCAAAGTTCCACAGAGGAGTCTGGAATATATGGGGCTGATCCCACTTGGAATTTTTTTGTGGATGCGGTAAAGAAACAATATTACCCTATTGGAAACTATGAAGACAGTACATGAGATGGAACACACTACGGCAAGAGAGGGGCCAAGTAGTTTCAGAGTTCACCAATACCTTCCATACCTTGTGTGCCAAGCTGGCTATCAAAGACTCCGAGCAACATTTGGTTCTGAAATACCGTGGGGCTCTACATAGATACATCCAAACTGAAATGGATTTTCTGGACATCTCATCACTCGGTGCTGCTTATCGATATGCTGTTAAAATTGAGCAGAAATTTAAGCACCATAACAAATGAGAATTCGGGTCTGCAAATCCGCAACAACCAAAGTATGACAAAGACAACCCGAAAAAACAGTCTCCCGAAAACCAGTCCAAGACACAGGAAAAGAAGGGTCATGCGAAGACAAAGAAGGACACCGGAAAATGACGCGAGTTCCACAAAATCCCTTGGCACAACATCGATGAATGTTGCTCAAAACAGTCATTTGTGGCCGAGATCAAATCAGAATCTGATTCTGAAAATACTGGTAAAGGAAAAATCATTGACATAGACCCCACTGTTATTTTCATGACTGCAACAATTCAATCAGAAGAACCAATAGATCCTGAAGAGGGGGAGCGCCTTTTTCTTTTACAGATGTGGGTGAAGGGGACCCCACTGCATTTTATTGTTGATAGCAGAAGCTAGAAAAACCTCATCTCAGTAGAGGTCGTCAAACAGTTGGGATTGTCGACAACACCACACCTACAGCCATACAACATCGGTTGGCTTCGACAAGAACGAGATCTTCGTGTCAACCAACAGTGTCGATTGTCATATGGCATCCAACCCTTCAAGGATGAGGTATTATGTGATGTTGCCCCACTGGATTTTTGTGATGTTCTCTTGGGCCAACCATATATGTGGAGACGCCATGCTATTTATGAGTCTCGACCCCGTAGTTTCATTGTTACTTTGGGGGGTCATCTCTACAGAATACCAGAGGTAGTTCCGACCATTGTTCCATCTAAAAAGTGCCGCAAGGTAGTATCTCATACTGCAAAATTCAGCTTCTTCACAATCTGTTCAAAAGGAGAACAAAAGGACACTGCGACCACTACAGCCTTGCCCCAAGCACCTTCTATCCAACAAAAGAAGGTCAACAAGGCTGCAACAAAGTGCAAAGATTCCTTCTGCACATCGCCCTCTCATGTATCTTGACTTGTTGAGCAGCCTCAACCGCAACAGGTTCATGACAGATTTCCACAAAATAAGCAGCGCGACGTTTCCAACAAGACAAGTAGCTCACCAAGATGTAGATTCAACAAATGTTTTTCCCTCTCCCTCGGGAACTCAATGCAATGGAGACCATTGCTTCCTAAGGAGGGAGGATTGATCCAGGTATATATCGGTGGCCACCCACCTTTTCCAAATGGCTCAAAATGGCTTTCTGGCAATTTCGACAATTTACTATTTTTAGTAGGTGTTAACTTCCAGGGCCATTTTGAGGGTCCAAATGAAGGTTTTTCGATATTGAGGTTCATAGTGATAGCCAAAGGCATTATTGAGCCCCCAAACTAAACCTCCTCAACGATACCTTTCCAATGAGCTATCACACGCCTAAAACGAAGATCGTATGCAAAAGTTACGACCCCGGGAARTTGATGTACTCACTTACCCAAACGGGGCCCACATGACTTTTGGCACCTCATCTGCTCAGGTTAGGTTTTTGGATGTCTAGGACTTTTGGAATTCCCATTTATTGTAAAAAGGCCTCTAGAGCCTCATTGTAATCATCTTCTTGCGAATGCGAGTATCCGTCACATCTCTTCTCAGAGATAAGCTGCAACCATTCTAGCGAGTCTTCCACTCTATATTTTTACAGTCTCTGTACATTTCTTCCATTAATAGAAATAGTGTATTAAGGTATATCTGTGTTTATGGTTTCATCTTCGATACATTTCTGTTATATTATTGAATATCTGCGATATCTCTGTGCATTTCTTTATTATATCTCCGATCTCATTTCGTGTCGAAAATAATCCGGATCAGTGGTATCAGAGCAGGCTGCTCTTGATCATTTTTTTCAGTGCATGTCCCCGACGAGGTCCGAGTATAGCAAGTTGGGTCTCGAGCTTGTCTCTCTTGAAGACAATTTCTCTCACACACCCAAGAAACCCTCAATGGCGGAATAAAAGAAAATTGACGGAGCAGACGATCCTATCAATCTGTTGCTTGAGCAAGCTCTCACGCGACAGAGGGATGAAATGATGGAGAATTTTGCCCACATCCTTAAACGCCTACCGATAGCATCAAGCGCATCTTCATCAAGCAGCCACTTTGAAGGCACCTCACCTTTCAAGGTACAATTTAATTTTGATATTCCTGTATTTGAAGGACAGATAGATGCAGAAGCCCTAGAAAAATGGTTAACTGTGCTAGAAGGTTATTTCTCTGTTCACAATTTTTCCGACAAAGAAAAGATCACCTTCACACTCCTTAAATCTCTCCCTCATGTCAAACATTGGTGGGAAACTTACTAGGAGAAAAGTTCCACAGAGGATTCTGGAATATATGGGGTCGATCCCACTTGTGATTTTTTTGTGGATGCGGTAAAGGAACAATATTACCTTGTTGGAAACTATGAGGACCAGTACATGAGATGGACCACACTACGGCAAGAGAGGAGCCAAGCACTTTCGGAGTTCACTAATACCTTCCATACCTTGCGCACCAAGCTGGGAATTAAAGACTCTGAGCGACATTTGGTTCTGAAATACCGTGGGGCTCTACACAAGTACATCCAAACTGAAATGGATTTTCTGGACATCTCATCACTCGGTGCTGCTTATCGATATGTTGTTAAAATTGAGAAGAAATTTAAGAACTAGAACAAATGGGAATTTAGGTCTGCAAATCTGCAACAACCAAAGTATGACAAAGACAACCCAAACAAAAAGTCTCCCGAAAACTAGTCCAAGACACAGGAAAAGAAGGGTCACGGGAAGACAAAGGACACCGGAAAATGGTGCGAGTTCCACAAAATCCCTTGGCACAACACCGATGAATGTCGCTCAAAACAGTCATTGGTGGCCGAGATCAAAGACAAGGAGCTGAACCTTTATTCAGAATCTGATTCTGAAAATACTGGTAAAGGACAGATCATTGACGCAGACCCCACTGTTATTGTCGCGACTGCAACAATTCAACTAGAAGAACCAACAGATCCTGAAGAGGGGGAGCGCCTTTTTCATTCACAGATGTGGGTGAAGGGGACCCCGCTGCATTTTATTGTTGATAGCGAAAGCCAGAAAAACCTCATTTCAGCAGAGGTCGTCAAACAGTTTGGATTGTCGACAACACCACACCCGCAGCCATACAACATCGGGTGGCTTCGACAAGGATGAGATCTCCGTGTCAACCAACAGTGTCGATTGTCATACGACATCCAACCCTTCAAGGATGAGGTATTATGTTATGTTGCCCCACTGGATGTATGTGATGTTCTCTTGGGCCAACCATATATGTGGAGACGCCATGTTGTTTATGAGTCTCGACTCCGTAGTGTCATTAATGTTACTTTGGGGGGTCATCTCTACAGAATACCAAAGGTATTTCCGACTACTGTTCCATCTAAAAAGTGTCGCAAGGTAGTATCTCATACTACAAAATTCAGGTTCTTCACAATCTGTTCAAAAGGAGAACAAAAGGACACTGCAACCACTACAGCGTTGCCCCAAGCACCTTCTATCCAACAGAAGCAGGTCGACAAGGCTGCAACAAAGTGCAAATATTCCTTCTACACATCGCCCTCTCATGTATCTTGACTTGTTGAGCAGCCTCAACCGCAACAGGTTCGTGACAGATTTCCATAAACTAAGCAGCGTGACATTTCCAACAAGACAAGTAGCTCACCAAGATGTAGATTCAACAAATGTTTTTCCCTCTCCCCCGGTAACTCAACGCAATGGAGACCATTGCTTCGTAAGGAGGGAGGATTGATCCAGGTGGATATCGGTGGCCACCCACCTTTTCCAAATGGCTCAAAATGGCTTTCTGGCAATTTTGGCAATTTACTATTTTTAGTAGGTTTTAACTTTCGGGGCCATTTTGAGGATCCAAATGAAGGTTTTTTGAGATCGAGGTTCTCAGTGGTATCCAAAGGCAGTATTGAGCCCCCCAAATGAATCTCCTCGACGATACCTTTCCAACGAGCTATCACACACCTAAAACGAAGATCGTATGCAAAAGTCACGACCCCGGGAAGTTGATGTACTCACTTACCCAAACGGGGCCCGCATGACTTTTGGCGCTTCATCTCCTAGGGTTAGGTTTTTGGATGTCTAGGACTTTCGGCATTCTCATTTATTGTAAAAAGGCCTCTATAGCCTCATTGTAATCATCTTCTTGCGAATGCGAGTAGCCGTCACATCTCTTCTCAGAGATAAGCTGCCACCATTCTAGCGAGTCTTCCACTCTATATTTTTACAGTCTCTGTACATTTCTTTCATTAATAGAAATCGTGTATTACTGTATATCTATGTTTATGGTTGCATCTTCGATAAATTTCTGTTATATTATTGAATATCTGCGATATCTCTGTGCATTTCTTTATTATATCTCCGATCTCATTTCGTGCCGAAAATAATCCGGATCAGACCTTGTTGTCATTGCTGAGCCTATTTGGGGAGCCCGTGTCTATATTATCGGTTGGCTGTGGTGGCCACGCAGAGCTGGACTGGGCGTGGCTTGTTGGCCAGTGCAAGTTGTGATTGAGCCTGTGTATGACCTCTCTCTAAGTGAGGGAGGTGACTGTGGTTGGAAGAGGCAGGTTGTTAGGGCTATGAGCAACTCTCTCCAGGTGAGAGAGTTTGATGGGAAGTGGTTTCTTCCAGAGAGTGTCCAGCACCAACTTCGGGCTCTAAGACTTCCTGATCTAGCCTGTTTCCAAGACCCAAAGAGGGAGGTGTAGCACCAATGGACTGTGATTGTGAAGGTGTATACTCCCGGGTGGATCAAGCATGTGGGGAATGTGTGTCTGGAAGTAGTGGGCGTAAGATGGCATCCTGGGAATAATCCTTCAAGTTTTTATGTGCTAGTTTCCCTGTAACCTCAGCCTAGCCTAGGATTCCTCTCCTTGGGGTGGAGCCTAGTCCTAGCTTGTGGGAGACCCACTGCTGAGCTGACGAGTAGTGTCGTCTAAGGCTGGGATGTTCATGGAAGGCCTACACGTGGTTGGTGGAGTCGTCGAGGTTTCAAATATAAGTATCAGATGATTTTTTATTCATAATTATGCATCTTTGTGTAATTATAACTATCATGTATTCTGCTATGCATATCAATTTAATGTTAATGCTATTGATTGCATATTATAGCAGTAAATAATATGTTTACTCTGAGCTCAAATGTATTTCTTTGCTCAAATGCATGTGGATTATATAATGCTTGTATGAGCTATGTAAAAGTGGCGTTACAGTTTGGTATCAGAAGTGATTAAGCCTTGGCACCAAAAAAGAGCATTACAGAGTGCCACACACGAATGCTTGTTGCATCTAGTGGAGCCTCCTGCTCCTTACCTCGAACTGACTGTCTGGCTCCCTCTCAAGCACTGAATATCAACTAGATCTTCAACCTATTGAATTCATCACTTGTCCTCCATAACAAGTCTCTTCATCCTCTTCTTGTAGGTCTTACCTACAAGTCAAATTCAGTCCAATAGACATCAATTTTCGAATATACACTACTTCACGCATTTCTAGCCACATAATCTGCCTCAGCCGTACTAAGTGATACACACAATTTCTTCTTCCTGCTCCATGAAACCATATTAGAGCCTAGACTGAGGAAATATGTCGAAGTTCTCTTTCAATCAGGAATAATGTTGGCCCAATATGAATTTGAATATCCATATAACCCAACTCAAGTGAAGAGTTATATGTGAAGAGTTCACTATCAATTGTATCAAGAATTATTCCATTACCTTACAATTTTCTTGCCACAAGTTAAATCCAAGGTCTTTTTTCAACACATTTTCCAATATCGTATTTTCTATGGCTATCCATTGTAGGTTCAGTGGCCTCAAATTCCATTATGTGAATAAAGAGTTCATTTGTAAGACAAAACTTTGTTTGTCTATTTTACAAAAGAAAATAAGACCACATTTAATAGATTCTCATCATGGAAACAAATATCATAGGAGTATTTGTTTAGGGACAAATTGAATTACATAGGCATTATGCTCATAAGATATAGTGAGCACAGTTCATCTTGACATGCCTTGCAACTAAATTTATGGATCACTAACATTCTGCATTTCAAGAAATGATTTTGTTCACTGCTTTTGGTATGAGAGAAATACTTAACTAGCATAGTCATGCAAAGAAGTTTTAGAATGTTGTCTAGTGTTCTTTCTCTTAATTCCAATGTGTATATGGAAAAAAATAGAACTTGCATGCTATGAAACAAGCACTAAACTAGAGTGTATGAAAAAAGCACTAAACAATGTATGAAAGGCATAATGTTGTTTCTTGAGAAAATGATAGTGGTTTGTTTGGTACCTTCTCTTGGATTGTTCTTTTGATTCTAACTAGGTATTGGGAGATATGATATAAAGCATTGCAGGTGCTATACTCCTGGATGCAATTTTTTATTTTGAATGTGTATGGGAGATAATGATGCCTATTTTATCTCCTATTTCTACATCTGACATGTTGGAGCTTCAACCACTACGAGAACTACAAGAAATTTTCTCTAAACATCACTATGACATTAAATGGGATTTCAAGAAATAAGGGGAAGTAATTGTGGCATTTGGAGTAGTTTATTTAGAGAAATCAAATATAGTTGGAACAAGGATGAAGGAAAACAAAAGAGTTGCAAATATTGATGTTGCCCGACAAATTATATTGCTTATGGAGGTAAGATGATTCATTTTACTGGTTTGAACTTTTATTGAGGAATGCCATTGTTTATTTGTGTTACACTTTCTTGAAAGTGATATGATTATTTTGTATCAAAGAAAAGAGGCTTATGTCATAGCCTCCATAATGATATTGACAAAGTAACTTCGGATACAACATAGATTCACTCTGCTCACGAGCAAACGAGTTGCGTTGTAGAAAATTTTGCAAATGTAAATGAATGTAAACATGAGTGCATGGAAGAATTGTGAGCAAGACCAAATAAGCTCTAGTAGTGCACGTGTACAAAAAAAAATATGTATATTGATTTGGATTTTATGAGCAAAAAGAAATGAATACAAATTATTAAAATGTGCTTAACACAGAATAAAAAAGATACAGTAAAATTGGTTTTCTATTCAATAAGGAAATAAGATGAAACTATAAAATGCAGTGGAAAACAAGATTGTTGGAATGGTGGTGGCTTATCTCTGAGAAGAGATGTGAAGGTTGTGCTCATTTGCAAGAAAATGATTACAATGAGGCTCTGAAGGCCTTTTTACAATAAAAATGAATGTCAAAAACCCTAGACATTCAAAAACCTAACCCTAGGAGATGAAGCACCAAAAGTCATGTGGGCCTCGTTTGGGTAAGTTAGTACATCAACTTCCTAGGTCGTAAATTTTGCATACAGTCTATGTTTTAGTCGCACGATAGCCCATTGGAAAGGTCTATCCCAGGAATACACATTTTGATACTACCTATCAAAGGTCATTCAAACTGTGGCGAGCCCTAAAAAACATTGTTTAGGGCCTCAAAACGGCCCCACAAGTCAGGGACTCAAAAACTATGGAAAAAACTGTCCAACTCAAAAAATGAAAAATTGAGCCAGTTGGAATAGGTGGCAGGCCACCGACATCCATCTGGATCATATATGGCCTTGATGCACAAAGTAGCTTTGACTACAACATCGAATTTCTTTGCTCACGATCAAATGGGTGGTGTTTTAGAAAATCGACCTATAGATGGAACACTCACAAATGAGCTCACAGGGAACACTACAATTTCCATGGAAAATGCACTCACAAATGAGCTCACTTGGAACACTAGAATGTTGTCTCCAGTTCCTTCTCTTAATTCCAATGTGGAATCTGGATAAGGAAAAAAATAGAATGTGCATGCTATGAGACAAGCACTAAACTAGAGTGTAGGAAAAGAATTTCAAATGGAAAATAAAATAGATTTCAAGGACATTTTCCAATGCAAATCCAAAATTCTAGTGGATTAGTGTTATGATAGCACCTATTCTCTACAATTTTGCATCCATGTAAAGAAATTTTATTAACCTGTTGTTTTTGTCGCATACTCGTTCTTTTCCTGCGCCGACCACCTGCTCTCCTGCTCCAACCTATGCTAGAAGCTCTCACAGATAGTGAAACAATGGCTCTCATGGGATGGATAGGGATGGATAGGCCTAGAACAACAGATCTCACTAATGAGACAATGGACCGAGATGCACAAGGAGCCCACAATGGAGCTTAAGAGATTGACATGGATGCATAGGGAACCCACAATGGAGCTCACAGGATGGACATGGATGGAACATCAGAGCTCACCTACAAGACAATGGACGTAGAGTGAAACTGTTCAATGCTCACATGACCCGATATATATAAAAAAAAAAAATTAGTTGAACAGTTTTTCAGCCGAAAGCTTCTTTTTCGACCGAAATTTTGTTTGGACGAAAACTATTTCGATCGAAAATGACTTTGCTAGACAAAAACAATTCAAAAAAATCATGAGGTGCACGAGGCGTCGTTAGATTTAACTTTTGATCGAAAATTTATTTCAACCGAAAGTTAGTGTGATTTTTTCGGTTGAACAAATAAAATTGTTCGTCCGAAAAATGGGCATTACCAATTTCCCCCGACCCAATTCTAACGAACGTGTTACCCATTGAAATATCCCTGATCCGGCTGATCAAGATATTCACTATTGTTCTAATGCTCTGGCGTGCAGATCTGATACACTGGGGGTTTCTGGATGCGTTTTAGCGGTGTGATTGAGATGTTCTTTGGTTATTGTGGTTGCATGTTGGTTATTGTGGTTGCATGTTGGTTATTACATGTGCATGTTGCATATTTAAGGTTTAACAATCATATAAAGATGCATGCAAGAGTATAGAATGTCAACTGCTCAATATCATGAATAATAATGGTTCATGCATGGAAATACAAATAGCCTACTGAAAATATAGAGTCTAGACGTCAGTCAAATCTCCTGAATCTRTACTGGAATACAATCGAATAACAAAAAAATACCCGTGATCGTAAGAAGACAACAGATCTACTGCATGCACGGATAGATAGGAAAAAATGGGCGATCCCGGAGAAATACGGTAACTGCTACCAACTGGAAAACTCGATCTAAAGAATCCACCGTCAAAATGTGCTCGGAACTGCTCCAATAGATGCGCCCTGATCTCTATACTGGAATGGACAGCTGTCGGAACTCGAATCGGACCTCTACGGCACCGGATCTGGACCCCTAGGGGATTTGCGCCCCTCCTTGGACACTGAATGCGCCCCAAAAGATTCCACCGTCAGAATCAGATGCTATATGGCTCAAAACAATTGTCTCGTCAAATGATGAAATGGGTCGGAAGGGTTTGGCCGGATCTGCTCTGGAACACCTGCATGCAACGCCAAACGTCTGTCCGGAATGACTGCCCCCAAAATGGCTGGATGGATCGATTTGCAAGATTCCACCATCGGAATTTGATGATAAATGGCTCAATGGAAGCGTCCTGGCTGGATCTCTACTGGGTCGGAATGAATCTGCAATCGGGACACAGGTCTACTGCAGATCTTTGAATCCTCAAAATAGCTTGCGCCCTCCTTGGTTGAGTTGCACCCTCCACACTGAATACTCCTGAAATGAACAGTGAAATACCTGGATGGTATCTCCTATGGGCTAGGGTGTGTCTCTCAACACCGAAACCGATCAAGGGTGGTGGTTTCCTCCGAAAATCCACAAAACAATAAGGTCGACTCTCCTCCTCCTCTGGAAGCTCTCAACATCAAATCATAACAATGCATAATGAGGAATTAGGTCAAATTCCTCCCTTTATATATTTCTCGACCTAATTCTTTGTTGACATCACTTGACCTAGGAGCCTTTCCTCCTAAGTGATTTATTTGTCAATTAAGTCCCCCCCTTATCACCTTTTCATTCTAATTCTCCGTTGACTTAGGTTTAAGTGACTTTTCCTAAGTATTTTGGCTTAATTCATCGTTTATCCTTAATTCCTCCTTATTTCTCCATCTGGTTCTCTGTTTGTGCCTGACTATAGTCTATGGGAACATATAGACTACTAAGTCACTCCCTGCTGGCCTAATCTTGGGGACGGAACATCACAGTCCTCCCTTCCTGAGATTTCTTGTCCTCAAGCAACATCAATCCTGGGTGCTGCAGAATATGCTCTCCCTCCCATGTGGCATCCTCCACTAGAAGACCACTCCATCTAACCAAGCACTCTCTGATGATCCTGCTCCTCAATCTACGTTCTCTATGATCTAGTACCTCCTCTGGAACTAGTTCTAACTTACCCTCCTCATCTAAGGGTGGCAACTCCTGTGAAATGCTAATCTGTTGTCCCACCACCTTTTTAAGGCAAGAGACGTGAAAGATGTTATGAATCTTGCTACCCTCTGGTAGCTCTAGCTCATATGCCACCTCGCCTATCCTCCTGATGACCCTGTATGGCCCATAGAACTTTGGCTTCAATTTCTCTACTCCGCTCCTCTTCAAGGAAGACTGTCGGTATGGTTGTAATCGCAGGAAAACCAAGTCTCCTACCTCAAAACTGAGCTCAACTCTGTGTCGATCTGCATATATCTTCTGTTGATTCTGAGATGACTGCAAGTTCTCCTTTGTTGATTGCAGGATCCTTTGACTCTCCTCCACCCAATCCTTGGCCTCCGAGACCCTGCTGTCCCCAAATACCGTATCTATAAAAGAGGGTGCATCGTATCCATACAATGACTTGAATGGTGACATCCTGATCGACATATGGTAAGTTGTGTTGTAG
>ML796668.1:162742-179161 GCA_009831015.1 Picea engelmannii
AACTTATAAAAAGAGAGGAGCTCTCATGGAGAAGAGGTTCTTGGTTGTGGTTCTTTGGCTTGGAATTATTAGCTTGGTTGGAGTGGCTTTGAGATTTGCTTTGTCAAGATAGATTGTGAGCAGCTATCAGATCTATGGTCTCAAAATTCTTGAAGTCAAAGTGTGTGGGGAACGAAGGACAGTTGGAAGGGACCTTACAACATCAAGGCAATGGTTGTAATCTCTCTTTCATATTTAATATGATACAGTAATATGTTTCTTTCCCATAAAGTTAGATTTACTTTATTACATAACTCCTTGATCATATGTATAGATTAGCTATTGGATATATTATTTGCTTTCACTTTGGTTGGTTTGTGCTGTTTTGATCTTGACCGCACAAGAGCGCTAGAGCGAAGCTAGGAACAACAGAGACCAAGGAAGCGATTACAAGGTACATATATTCTTCTCACTTCCAATTTAATTCAATAGTTAGATCTAGGGAAAGCGGTATATTCTGTCCTATTTTGTTCTAGATCCAGGTGGATCTAGGGAGATCGGTTTGTGTCCGCACTCACGGATTTATCCATTAACACATTTTTCAAACCAAAGGGCATGACCAGCCATTCAAAAAGACCTTCTTTTGACTTGAAGGAAGTCTTCCATACATCTGTTTGTTCTATTGGGACCTGGTGGTAGCCAAAATTCAGATTAATCTTACTGAAGTATTTGGCCCCCGTGAGAGTATCAAGGAGGTCGTCGATTCGGGGAATTGGTATTGTTTTCAGACTGTGATTTTATTTAAGGCCCAGTAATCAATGAAGAGTCGCTAGGTCCCATATTTCTTCTCCACCAGCACGATTGGGCTCCCACAAGGCGATGATATAGGATGGATGTGACCCTTATGGAGCGGTTCTTGGATCTTCCACTTGATCTCCTTGTTTTCTAATAGAGAGAGGCGGTAGACTGGCCCATTGGGTAGCAGTGCACCTGGGGTCATATTGATGGGATGCTTGACCTGGAAGTATAGAGTTACCCATGTAGGAGAGGAGAATATATCTGAGTATTCTTTCACAACCTTATCCACTTACTTTTGTTGTGTGGAGAGATCGGTTGCGGAGGCCCTAGATGTGGTTGCGATCTTTCACTCGCTTTGAGAGGAAATAATGAAGAAGACAAATGTCCCAGTCTAAGACATGACCTTCCTGCATTGCTTGGAACAGATCAAGGAAATAACACTAGGAGGGACTTCCTTGGGTATCCTGTACAATTTCCTGTTCAAAGTAATAATAACACTATGAGGCCTAGACTCGTATACATCATGACGTTTCTATAAATAAGGTTGGCCCAAAAGAAAATTACAAACTTTGAGAGAAGCAACATCATGCAATACCTCGTCCTTGAAGGGGTTTATGTCATATGGCAGTCAACACTGTTGGTTGATGTGAAGATCACTTCCTTGGCGGAGCCATCCAAAGGTGTAGGGTTGTGGGTGTGGCATTGTCGGCAGGGCTAACTGCTTGACAACCTCTGCTGAGATGAGGTTCTTCTGGCTACTACTATCAATGATGAAGTACAGCGGGGTGGATTTTACCCACATCTGTGAATGGAAGAGGCGCTCTCCTTCTTCTGGCTCATCTGGTTCACTAGGTTGGATCTTGGTGGTAGTAACGGTGGCATTGGGTTCCGCATCAATGATTCATCTTCCCCTTTTTGGTTTTGAATCAGATTCATAACCTACATTTGATTATGAGGTTTTCACTTCAGCCACCAACGACTTCTTTGAGTGGCAGTTAGCATTGTTATGCCAATGGCTCTTATGGAAGTCACACCACTTACCAATATCTTTCTTTATCTTTCTAGTGACCTTCTTTTCTTGTGGCTTGGACTGGTTATACTGATATTATCCATATTTTCTTTGTCTTTTTTTCTATGGTTTGGGGCCACCCTTTCCTGTCTTTTGCTGTGAGGGGTTTCCAGGCCCAAATTGTTGCATCTTTTGTTTGAGCTTTTTCTTGATTTTGACAGCATATCGGTAGGTCGTGCCCAAGGATGAGATGTCCAAAAATTCCATTTTGGTCTAGATGTATCTATGCAGAGCACCATGATACTTGAGCTCTAGATGTCTCTATGAATCTTTGATACCCATATTGGTGCACAAGGAATGGAATATATTTGTGAACTCTGGCACTACTTGGTCTCTTTCTTGCCGCAGTGTGGTCCATTTGGTATACAAGTCGTCATAACTTTCGACAGGGTATTATTTTTCCTTAATAGAATTCTTGAAGAGTCCCCAGGTGGTCGCTACTGTAAATAATGATGGTTCCTTTGTTTCCTTTTTCTCACAGAAAGTTGCCCACCAATATTTGATATGGGGAATGACTTTGAGGGGCGCAAAAGTAATATTTTCTCTATTCGAAAAGTTATGGACAAAAACATACTCTTCTAATAGATTCAGCCACTTGTCTACAACATCTGTGTCTATATGAACTTAAAATATAGTAATATCGAAGTTGATTTGTACCTTGAAGGGGGTAGCGCCTCTTCTCGAGGAAGATCTGTCGCCTATTGGTAGCCGTCGAAGGATTTATTCGAAAATATCCATCATCTCATTCCTCTGTTGCATGAGGGATTCCTCAAGCAATATTTTGAAAGGATCTCATGTCCTGTCATCTTTCTTTTCTCCTTCCATGAGAGGTCACTTGGGTGTGTGAGAGCTTTTTTCCTTGAGATAAACAAGCTTGAGACCCAATTCTTTGTACCCTGACCTCATTGGGGATATGCATTAAGATGAAAAGGAGCAGACCACTTTGATGCCACTAATCTGAATTTTATGAGCAGAATGAAATGAATACAGATTATTAAAATATGCTTAAGACAGAATAACAAAGATACAATAAAACCGATTTTTTATTCAATAAGGAAATAAGTTGAAATTGTAAAATGCAGCGGAAAACAAGCTTGTTGCAATGGTGGTGGCTTCTCTTTGAGAAGAGATGTGACAGTTGCACTCATTCTCCAGAATATGGTTACAATGAGGCTCTGAAGGGATTTTAACAATAAACAGGAATTTCAAAAACCCTAGACATCCAAAAACCTAACCCTAGGAGATGAAGCGCCGAAATTCATTTGGGCCCCATTTGGGTAAGTTAGTACATCAACTTCCGAGGGTCATAAATTTTGCATACGATCTTTGTTTTAGGCACACAATATCCTGTTGGAAAGTCTAACCGAGAAGAACAATTTTCAACTAGCCCAGGATAGTGCCTCAAGCAGTGACATGGGACCCAAATCCTCAAAAAACGACTTTCAGGGCCTCAAAACGTCCCCAGAAGTTTGGAACCCGAAAAACTATAGAAAAATTGCCAAGGTGGAAAACTGTTTTTTGAGCCAGTAGAATAGGTGGGTGGCCACCTGTATCCACCTAGATAATTTTGACACCAAACCATTTTTTATTTCTTTAGAGCATAAATGGATCTCCTCAATTTTCACACTAACTCTTTATTTCCCTTTACTACAAATCCTTCAGGTTGTTTCATATAGATTTGTTCTTCTAGGTCTCCATGTAGGAACATTTGTTTTCACATCCATTTTCTCTATTTCAATATCAAATGTTGCAGCTAGATACATTACTACTCTCATGGAAGTTAGTTTTTCAACGAGGAAACAAATCTCACCAAAATTCACTCCTTGAACTTGGGAATATCCTTTCACTACTAGTCAAGATTTTCATTTCTCGATTTGACCTGCCACGTTCCTCTTTTTCTTGAACACCCACTTGCTACATGCAGTATTTCTTCCACTAGGTAATTCAACCAAATCCTATGTCTAATTATTGTAAAAGGATTCTATGTCTTCAACCATGGCATCCTTCTAGAGTCTACCCTCTATCGATTCGACTACATCCCTGACCGACTTAGGCTACTTATTAGTGGAAGTTAAAACAAATGTAGAATGGGAAGTTCGATAAAATATACCTTTCAACTAGTTTTCTTACTCATTCAGACCTCGTTACTTCTGGGCTTTCTTGTTCCACCTATTCCTATGATTAAACTGACTCATCTAAATCATCTTCTTCGTTCCTCAATTCAAACCTCACCTTCTCTGTATTTTCCTCTGTTTCAATCACTTCAAACTTGAACTTACCTCTTACTTTAATGAAGACCACATCTCAACTATACACTGTTCTCCTTGATGTAGGATATCAAAGATGATTTCCTTTCATTCCTTCTTTATATCCAATGAAAATACACTTGACTACCTTTGTGTCTAGTGTTCTCCTCTTTTCCTTGGGAACATGCACAAATGCATCACAACCAAATACTTTGAGATGTGAAAGTGAAGGTTGTTGAATTTTGAGTAGCTTCAAAATATATTCTTATTTTATGAATATTGTATTAGACCAAGTAAAAACCCTAAAGAATAATATTGTTTTATATTTGTAAAGTCAACCCTATTGTTCCTTTGTAAAAGTGGTCCCTATTGTTCCTTTGTAAAATTCAATTTTAAATTAGAAAGGGTAAAGTATACAAGTCATCCCTGACCTAATTAAGAGGTGTCACAACTTGTATTTATAGGAGGCTAGGATCTTCACTTGGAGAAAACACAACACAAGCTCTCTCACATAAGAAAAAGTGTGCAAGCCTGAGGAGGAGATGCAGCTATAGAGCAAGGGTTTTCTGGTGAAGGGTTTTGGTTATCTCTTGGAGGACAATCTTGGTCTAGTGGTGCAATACCCTATTCTGGTTAGGGTTTCTAGTCTAACTTCTAACTATCTTTTGTTTTGTGAGATCTCCCTTGAGAGAGACAATGTACTTGTTGATGAATCTATATTGAAGAAGCTTTGTTTGGTTTTATACCCCAAGAGGGTTTCCTAGGATAAATCTTGTGTATATTTTGGATGTCTTTCTTTCAGTGATCCTTATGCATGCAGTTATTGATTAATAGTTTAAAGTTAAAGAATAATGAATACACTTAGTTGCTTAAGAGAAATTTTAACATGGAATCAGAGAGGGCCTGAAATAATCCACTTTCATGGTCTAGAAGAACTCATTGTGGGAAAAAATTCCATATGAATACTCTCCTAACCCTAGTGCATCTTTCCTTGGGTTTATATTTTCAGTTTGATGGAGATTTGAAAACTGCAGTTTGTGCGGAAATTGCAACAATTGCTAGCAACTACATAAAACCCTAGAAGGTGATTTCTTCCACTTTCTGAAGGATGTTGGTCAATATAAATCCATCTAGTAGTTCACATAAGTAGGGCACACCTATTCCCTAGATCAAAATTCCAAAATTCTCAAGTTGGAAAATTAGGGTTTCCTCATAAACCCTAGATCAAGACATCTTGGCAGTTGCAGATTGAAGTTGGAGAAGTTCACTTTGGCATAGCACACTCTCTAGTAAGTTCAAAAACTTTGTTTGAAAATTTTTCATTTTCATATTATATTTTTGTTCAAGAACGAGATGGCTCCCAGTACCAAGCTTGATGAGAAGCTTGAGGGTGCTGATAAATTTTGAGTATGGAAGTATAGAATGATTCTCATTCTAGAAAAGAATGATCTAGAAGATTTCGTCAAAGAAAAATTCCCAGAACCAGAGGAAGACGAAGACAAGGAAAAACAAAAAAAAAATGTAGTTAAGGCAAAGAGAATTATTGTTGATTCTATAAAGGATCATTTGATCCCTCATGTCTCATCATTGAAAACTCCCAAGCAATTGTTTGATGCCTTATATCGATTATATGAAGGAAAGAATATCAACTGGAAGATGAAGTTGAGGACACAACTCAAGAGTGTGAAGATGCAGAGTTCAGAAACCGTTCAATCCTACTTCACAAGAGTTTCTCAAATCAAATAAAAAATTGAAGCCATTGGAGACACAATTGAAGAAGATGAATTAGTAATGACTACATTGAATTGTCTCCCCAGATATTGGGAATCATCCATTCAAGGAATATGTACAAGAATAAATCTAACAAAGTTTAGCAGACTATGGGAGGATTTCACTCAGGAAAAATCTAGATTGGTAGCAAGAGAAGAGAAACTGGGTGATGAAGAAAATCAATCTCTATCAGCACTTACTAGAAAAGGAAAGAGAAAGAAAGAGGTTCACTCACACAATAAACCTCATGGGTTACAAAAGACACATATTTTTAAGAAGGATTTCTCAAATTACAGATGCTACATTTTTCAAAAGATGGGACACATTGCAATAAATTGTCCTAATTCAAAAGGTCACATCAGAAAAGGAAAGTATAAAATACATCATGCTCATTCTGTAGAAGATGATGAACTTGATCATGAGAGAACCAAAGAAGATGACCCAAGTGAAGAATATGTATTGATATTATCCCTTACAGGAACTGTTACTCGTGGAAGTGACACATGGCTTATTGATAGTGGTGCTTTGAAGCACATGACAAGTTACAAGGATTCTCTCTTAGAATTAGTTCAGAAATATTCTCCTCACAAGGTGAATCTTAGTGATGACTATCAAGATCCCATTAAAGGAGTAGGAGAAGCTTCTTACAGATTGTATTCCAAAAAACCTAAGAAGATGAAGGATGTTTTGTATGTACCTAGTTTGAAGAAGAATCTTTTTTCTATCTCAGCTTTGGATGAGAAAGGATTTAGAGTTATTTTCATTGATGGTGAAGTCCTCATGTGGCCAAAAGGAAAATCTATTGGAGATGATGTAGTGATTAGTGTTCAAGAAGGAGGTCTATACAAGTTAAAGGGACATTCACTTCAACATTAGTACATAGTATAGTTACTCTAAGTGAGTTATGGCATAGAATATTTTCTCATATACATTACAAATCACTACCAATCGTGAGCAATACAGTGACATGTTTTCCATAAATCCAAGTGAATCATGAAGGAATATGAAAGGGATATGAACAAGTCAAGTATGTGAAGAAACCATTTCCAAGCAATGATAGCAAAGCCAAAGGAGCCATGGACATCATACATTCATACGTGTGTGGACCAATGTCAACCACTTCAATTTGCAGGTATGTATATTATGTTGATTCTTTGGTAGATGTGGGAAAATATTTCCCTCCTAGATGACCTTTCTTAGATGTAGAGAAGATTCCATAAGAAAGAGATCCATTGGACAGATATCGGAATACCCTAGAAGAGAAGTCGGCCTAGAAGAATACAGTATAATGAAAAGACACCTTCACAGAAGAGAAGTCGACCCATATAGAAGGACAAGAAGACTATAAATAAGGAGGATACTTAGCTCATTTTTTCACTCACTCACACTATCTCAGCTACACAAAATCAATGCACAAGTTTGGAAAAGGTGACGTAACTGTTGTAGTGACTCAGATTCTTCTTGTTCAGTCTTTTGGTATCTCTCTTGTGCGCTACTCCTTGAG
This sequence comes from Picea engelmannii, assembly GCA_009831015.1. Lineage (NCBI taxonomy): Eukaryota > Viridiplantae > Streptophyta > Pinopsida > Pinales > Pinaceae > Picea > Picea engelmannii. Next base: position 170,109 of record ML796668.1, read on the forward strand.
GAGGTGCATTATTTTGGTGTAGTGTTGTTGTTGCAGTTGTGGTGATATTTCTGGTTGAGTCAACCTTTATTCTAGATTTTATATGTTTTGACTTTGTTTGTGAACAAAATCTATCTAATAAAGGTTGTTGGGTATTTCCCCCATTTAGGGTTTTCCCAAGATAAATCTCTTGTGTTATTTTTTACTCTTGTTTATGCTACTACTGCTCAGTGTTGGATATATATATGTTAGTTATAATGAAGGAAAATAACAAAATTAACTCTAATTCTTTGTAAAAAAGGAAAATAACATGGTATCAATGATGGTTACCTTTAGAATAGTTTGACCACTAGAAGGAAGATCGCTACAACAGCACCCTGCAGCTGCAATACTTTGTCAAGATCATTGAGCACTATCCCAAGGTCGTTGGAGATAATTTCTTCATAGAGTAATGCAACCTAACCTAGTGCACCCCCTGAAACCCTCAACGTACATTTTGGTGAAGTTTGAAAATTTGAGGATTTTTAGTGCTAGGGTTTCTCCCAGGGAAAAATGTCAACCATCATGACAGTTGATGATAGATTGGATGGAGAAGATAAATTCATATCCTAGAAGCACTGAGTTCTCCTCATTATAGAAAATAATGAATTATTGGATCATATCAAGCAGATGCTTCCAGAACCAAAAAAAGAAGATGCTAAAGAAAAGTTTGGGAAGGATGAAATCAAGGCCAAGAGGATCTTGACATACTCGATAAAGGATCATATGATACCTAATGTATCAGAACTGAAGACACTGAAGAAAATGTTTGATGACCTAAATAAACTTTATGAAAGTAAGAATACCATTCAAAAGCTTACTCTAAGGCATCAACTTAGAAATGTGACAATGAAGACGTCAGAAACAATAACCAACTATTTCATGAGGATCTTGCATATAAAGGACTAGTTAGAAGCCATTGGAAATCTATTAGAATATGTTGAACTCGTGACTACTACACTCAATGGATTTCCCTCCTCTTTGGATCCATTTTTTCAAGGAATTTGCACCGGAAGCAAATTTCCCATGTTCAACAAGCTATGGGCAGACTGCACCCAAGAGGAATCCAGGTTGATATCCAAATAACATACGACTAATGCTGATGAAAATCAAGCACTTTATTCCCATGTGAAGAAGAGAAAGGAAAGGGAATAAGGAAGCCCGAAGAAGCCTAAGAAACCATACGAAAAGAAGGATGCGTCAAATATCATATGTTGCAACTGCAAGGAGATGGGACATTATGCCACACAATGTCCTCTTAAAAATGAAAACGGAAAGAAGAAGCACCATGCACATGTAGAAAATGTTGGAGATAAGGATGAAGAGTATGTCCTTTAGCTAGTAGTGCTTCCAAGAACAAGACCAGGGAAATTATAAAAGACAAACCAAGTGGGACACCAACAACCAAACTCCAGGTTTGCAGTCAAGTAAGTGTTGTAACTAGAAGAGAAATCTTTAGAATTCTATTATTGCTATCGCTATTACTAGTTTAGTAAACACTTGATTATTGTCGGTACGACTACCATTAGGTGAATGATCATATTAATAATGTACTTGTTTAAAAGATAAATTGATCTCTTCTAGGAGACGTTCTTGGTTGTTGACCTTATTCCAGGAAGGTTATCTTGTAAATTCCATGGAGGATACCATGGAGATGTTGTTATCCTTGGCTCTTGTTCCGGGAAGGTCATAGGTAATAACTATGAGAGGGAGAAATAATGTTAGTTGCAAGAGACAACAATTCAAATGGTCTCTATATGATACATGGAGAAAACTATCCAGACATAAGAGTTGTACACATCCATGTAATAAAGGAGCTAGATTTTAGAGGGATTCATCCCTTAGGATCTAGTAGAGAGGAGCAGCCTCTCCAGGATAGTTCATAGGAGATCAAACTTAAGAAAAGGGAAGTACTTGTAGAGGGAGAAGATGACTCCAAAGATTATATAGACTCAGAGAGAGTCAAGATTCAGAGGGAGCTCACTTTAGAGTTTGAGATGAAGGATTTAGGTTTGATGCTTTACTTCTTGGGATTAGAGGTGTGGAAGAGATCAGATGATATTTTCCTTAGACAAGGAAAATATATTGTTGAGACCCTACAAAGATTCGGGATGATGGAATACAAGTTCATGGCCACACCTATGATTATAAATCTGAATCTCCTAAGTGATTCATCTTCAGATTTGATGGATCCTACGATGTACAAAAAACTGATTGGATTCTTGATGTACCTAGTTAACACCAGGATGAACATATGTTTTGCAGTGAATACCTTGACTCATGTACATGGTCAAATGTAGACATGTACATTGGTTGAAAAAAAAACATATATTGAGATACCTATGGGATATGAGTAAATATGGATTGAGGTATGCCTCAGATAGAGATGTGAAGATGTTGGGATATATAGTCTTTGAATTGGAAGGGAGTGCAGTGTATCAGAAGATTACTTCTGGATGCTATTGTAGTTTGGGATCAGTGTGATTTCATTCTTGAGGAGGGAGAAGACATATGTGTCACTCAGTACATTGGAGGCAGAGTATATAGAAGACAATATTGCATGCCATGAAGTAGCATGGCTTTGAACGTTTCTTGCAGAACTTCATCCAAGAAATGATGCAGAAGGGAGATGTGAAGCTCCAATACACATCCACATATGAGTAGCATCGGGCATAAATTATCCCATATTGTTCATGCTAATTTAACCAAGGGAGAATGATGCATTCTCTCACAAGATTATCCATGCTGATTTGTCTAGTGGTGAATGGTCCATGCACAATATTTCTCCTATTAGTCATGTTGATTTGACTAGGAGCAGAAAGACTCGAGGTGCTCCAAAGACAAGATTGGAGTGGTGTAGAATTTCCACTCCCATTGAGAGGGAGGTGTGTTGTTTCTTCTCATGTCGTCTAACCCCTCTGGCCAAGGGTTCCCTAGATCAGTCTTGTGACTGAGAGGGTAATGCACTATCAGACCTGATGAGAGAAGAAACATCACACGCATAGTCATGAGGACTATGGGAGTAGATTTGTGATACTTGATGAGGCTATAACTATGGTTGATGGCATATTGTAGTATATGTGTGCTACTAGTTGATTGATGCATAGTAGCACACATATACTACAATATATGTGTGTATATTGTAGTATATACACAATATACAATATATTGTGTATATATATTGTATATTGTGTATATACAATATACAATATACACAATATACAATATTGTGTATATTTTATATACACAATATACAATATATTGTGTATATTATGGTTGATGGCATATTGTAGTAACTGTGTGTTACTAGTTGATTCTTGTATAATCATAGGTATGACTATGGTTGATGGCATTGTAGTAGCGGTGTGCTACTAGTTGATTGTTTCATAGTCATACAGATCTTGGCTATGGCTGTCACATATCCAAAAATACACGCATATTTTTTTTTTCTTTTTATGATCTAATTTAATATCTCTAAATTTGTATAAGGAGGGTAGTTCTTAAACGATATTTAAAAATACTTATGGGTCATAGTCCTCATGCTATGTTATTTTATAACCTTTGCTAACAACGATAACCATTGTCGAAATTAAAGCTTAAGGTAAAAGACCTAATTGATCGAAACATATTTACTTAAGCTATGTGGTTTCCATAAACCTTGAAATAAACTATTGTGTTCTATATTAATTAATTAAATCATATTATAACCCCCAACTCAAGTTTGCAAAGGAACTTAACAATTAACATTTATTTCCATGTACACCTATGGAAATTTATTTGAGTTTCTATATAGATAGAGGTACTCGTAGGCCTAGCACTTGAAATTTACAGTTTTCTTGTTTAAAATTACTATAATATAACGATACTATCTCTTCTTACATACAAACTTAAGGATCTCTTTAACTACAATAGGTTATTTTCAATGCGATACTTTAATTATTGGCAGAGTTTGGTGTGTAAATGTAAGGCTCTTAAATGGGGAAATCCAGGGCATGATCACCACCATTCCATTGTACATGTGTCCACAGGATCTTCTACCATCTGTTGAAAATTACAATATTGAAATTTGCAAGGGTTTTGTTTTCATTACCACTTGTTCGTTTTCATTACCACTTGTTCCAGTTTTCCACTGAGGGTTTAAGAGGGTTTAAATTTAGATTATTTATCGCATGCCTTACAAGCTTTTCAAGTTTAGTGATTGGAAGGGATTAAGTTTTAATTTGTGCTTGTCTCATATTTGGATCATGAACTTTTAGTAATCCCTTTGTAACATAGTCATGAGATTCTATATTAACTGGACATTATTGTTTTTGAATGATTTTTCGTTACTGTTAAAACATTTCTACAAGGATTTTGTTCCTTTATTTTTGTATTAAAAATAAAGTCGCCTTTGTCTCTCTGATTTGGAATTATGCATAGTCAATGTCTTTTCTTGCATTATTTTATTTTGGTATTATACACCATAACGTTTTTATTCCTGCATTTTGACATGATAAAAATAATATAATTTGTTCTTGTGTATTGGTTGTAAAAAAATAAATGTAATTTATTCTTTTTTCTCGGATTTATACGTAGGGCTTATTCTGTCTCTTTATTTAATTATAATATGTTCACCATTATATTGAAACCCACAATACAAAAAAATTTATTTTCTAAGGAAATTGTTTTGATAGTTATCGAATATGTGTCTGGTTATGGATTTAGGATAATCGAGGGTTTAACTATACTAGTTCACCATGAATTCTCTTATTCTTTTTAATAGTCATCATTGACTATGCAAATCAATTATGTTATTTCGATTTAACTAAAACAATTTCCATAAGACTTATGTACTATCGGGATTTGATGTACACAGCAAGTTTATTCAATGGTTAAATCCTTTAAAAGGTTTCGGTTTCTGTAGATGTCTTAGACACATATTATTATGCATAGAATTAAAACATATGGGATTATAAAACACAACATTTTCATAATATATTTGAAAATAAAACCCAATTTAGAACAAGACTTTTCTAGAAACACAAATCATAATTCTAATTTATTTTCCTCAACATATTGAGAATATTTAATAAAATAAAAGAGAATAGGACCTGTACAATTCTTGCAATCGATAAAATGGGTAAAAACGATATGAAGGTTGTCGTTCCACCCAACCAAAATCCAGAATAGCCAGAATCGCATGCTCTGAATAACCTCGAGCCTAATCCTTGAACCACAAGGACAAACACTGTAGCTGTATTATGCTTTATTCTGCAAAACTTACTTCAGAAATTCACACATTTCATTCTCTATTATCTTTCCTGGTCATGCGAGCCTCTTGATCAATTGATGTGAAATATTTTTTATTCACTTGCCTAGGACTTTTGGTCATTAATGAGCCACCTTCTCAACTCTAAGTCTCACTTGAGTTTGACCATATTTTTTGGGAAGATGCCCCATGCATCACTTGAGTTCGACTCAAGTTCTTTTCCACTTGGTCTTTCATAGTGTGCCACTTGTTATTCCTCCTTATCGTTCAACAATCACTCTTTAATGGTTACCTTCATATCCTTTTTCCCTTCTTTTTATTCAATAAATTCTCAAAATTTATTTACAAATGTTTCAACCACCCTTGGTCAAACTTTTAGTCAATCAATAGTTTAATACATTAATATAATAAAGTCTTAATAATTTCAAAATTCAGGATATTACAATGGATGAGGGCATATTGTAGTAGTTGTGTGCTACTAGTTGGTTGCTACATAGTCATGGAGGTGGCAGATTATGATTATGGCTGAGGGAATATTGTAGTAGTTGTGTGACACTAGTTGATTGTTGCATAATCATAGGGACTGTTGTATTGCATGGTGGTATCTTGTGTAGCTATCATTTGATTGCATGTTAGAGACATTGTGTCTCTCGATAGTAGTTATGTACTACTATGGATTAGCACAATCATGTTCCACTAGATGGAATTGTAGTATTTGTGCGCTACTAGTTGATTTACATGGAGACTACCAGTTTACATTGGGAGTAGATAAGCGATAATTGATTACAGAGACTATGAAAGACAATTCAAGCTACCGATGGCATTGTGGCAGTTGTGTGCTACCAACTAATTGTAGAGTAGTTAGTGGACTACTAGATGAAGACGTCGTGAAAGATGCCTCCCTAGCTAAGAAGGAGTGTTGATGTTTTGGTAGATGTGAGAGGATATTTCCCTCCTAGATGAACTTTCTTAGATGCAGAGAATATTCTGGAAGTAAGAGATCCATTGGACAGATGTTGAATACCCTAGAAGAGAATTTTTCCCAGAAGAATAAAGTATAATGAAAAGACAACTTCCTAGAAGAGAACTTGGCCCAAATAGAAGGGCATGAATACTATAAATAAGGAGGCACCTTATCTCATTTGTTCATTCACTCACACTCTCTCAGATACACAGAAACAAGGTACAAGTTTGGAAAAGGTGACGCAACTACTATGATGACTCAGTTTCTTCTTGTCTAGTGTTTTGGTATCTCTCTCTTGTGTGTTATTCCTTGAGGAGGTGCGCTATCTTGGTGTAGTGTTGATGCTACAGCTGTGGTGATATTTTTGGGTTAGCTAGCCTTTGTGCTAGGTTTTATCTGTTTGGACTTGATTTGTGAACGGAATCTATCTAAGAAAGGTGTTGGGTTTTCCCCCCATTTGGGGTTTTCCCAGGATAAATCTCTTATGTTCTTTTTGTCTCTTGTTTATGTTGCTACTGCTCAGTACTAGATATATATATATATATATATATATGTTAATGGTAATGAAGTAAAAGAACAAAAGTAACTCTAATGCTCTGTAAATAAGGAAAATATAACACATTATGTTTCATTTATTGATTATTTCTCACATAAAACTTGGATTTACTTTTTGAAAGCTAAAAGTGAAGTATTCAACAAGTTCAAAGAATTCAAGGATATTGTTGAAAACCTTTCTGAAAAGATGATAAATATATTAAGGTAAGATAATGGAGGATAATTCACATCAAATGAATTCAAATGAATTCTGCAAGGAAGTTGGGATTAAGAGGTATCCCTCTACTCCCTACAATCCTCAACAGAATGGTGTGGAAGAAAGAAAGAACCAAATAATCATGGAAGTAGTGAAGGCCATGATTCATGATCAAGACTTGCAAATGCATCTATGGGAAGAAGCAACTAGGACTGTTGTATATGTATAAAAAAAAATTCCCCACTATGTACTTGGGAACAATACACCAGAAGAAATGTTTACAAGTAAAAATCCAGAGATCAACCACCTAAGGATAGTTTTTTGTCCAATATATGTGCATATCCCCAAGGAAAAGAGATAGAAGTTTGACCCTTCATGTAAGAAGGGTATATTTGTTGGATACAGTGAGACATCGAAGGCATATAGAGTTTACATCCCTCGTCACCATCGGATTAAGACTAGCAGAGATGTCACCTTCGATGAGGATACAAATTTCAGTAGATCGAGACAAAATAATTCAGATGAGGTCCATGATGAGGAACCTAAAGCTCCCACAAATACAGATGTAGGTGATGATATTGTACTAGAATATCATGATATGGAAAAACCATAAAGACCTGTAGATTCATCCCGAGAGATGAATAATAAGAAAATAAGACCAACTTGGGCTCATGAAATTATTTAGGATGCAGAGAAGTATGGTGCTCTAGATGGATCCTTCATAGAAGGAAAGAGACCATGAACATACTCTAGTTATGTGTCATTGCTAAGTGACATTATTGATGTTAAGCTTACCAGTTATGAAGATGATGTAGAGAAGAAAGAATGGAAGGATTCCATGGTTGAAGAGTATCAGTCCATTGTAAAGAATGATGTTTTGGATGTGGTTCCGAGACCAAAAGAGAAGACAATGGTAAGCTCTAAGTGGATTTACAAGATGAAGCATTCAACAGATGGAAGTGTTGAAAAGTACAAGGCAAGGTTTGTGGCATGTGGTTTCTCCCAGAAAAAAAGGAATATATTATCAGGAAACATTTTCTCCGGTGGTGAGATAAACTTAAATTAGAATTATAGTTGTGTTAGATGCAGTAAAGAAGTGGAAGGCACACCATATGGATGTGATGAAAACTTTTCTAAACGGTGTAATAGAAGAGGAAGTGTATGTGGAGCAACCAAAAGGTTTAGAGACACATGACAGTCAATCACATGTGTGCAAATTGAAGAAAGCCTTGTATGGATTAAAACAAGAACCCAAGGCATGGTCCGGTAGAATTGACAGTTTCTTGATGAGCTTGGGATTTACCAAGAGTAAAGAATAGTCCAACATGTACTTAAAGGTTGTGAATGGTGGACCAATGATATTATTGTTATATGTGGATGACTTGCTTCTAATAGGAGATGAGAATCTCATCGCTAAGAGTAAAAGGAATATTTCTACAGAGTTCGAGATGAAATGCCTAGGTATGATGCATTATTTCTTAGGTCTAGAGGTATGGCAAAGACCAAGTGATATTTTCCTTAACCAAGGAAAATATGTTGTAGAGATTCTAAAGAGATTCAAAATGATGGATTACAAAGACACGCCTACACCGATGGTGAAAAATATGAATTTATTGAGTGATACATCTTCAGAGATAGTGGATGCCACCATATATAGAAATATGATTGGTTCATTGATGTACTTAACGAACACAAGGCCATATATATGTTTTTTAGTGAAAACATTGAGCTAGTATATGGTTTAGCCGAGACGTGCTCACTTGAGTGCAACAAAACATGTGATGATGTACCTGAATGTTAAGAACCAAATATCAATATAGCATAGAAAATCCTCAAAAAAAGTACTCAACGCCTTGAAAGAGAGATAATTTCAGATAAAATAAGCCTCTTTGAGGGGGCAACCTTCTTTTACCCCACTTAAATGTTCAGGTACAAGATGATTCAAAATGAAAATGTCTCCTTGGTATATATAGGAGACTAGGAGGTATAATTACAACTAATGGCCTAAAGCCGATATAAATAAAATAACATTACTAATATAATATGCCCCAATTAAGGGGTAATGAGCCAAT
>ML796668.1:205217-232422 GCA_009831015.1 Picea engelmannii
TTTTATCCCACTTAAATGTTCAAGTACAAGATGATTCAAAATGAAAATGTCTCCTTGGTATATATAGGAGACTAGGAGGTATAATTACAACTAATGGCCTAAAGCCAACATAAATAAAATAACATTACTAATATAAAATGCCCTAATTAAGGGGTAATGAGCCAATATTAGGGCTTAACACTGAAAGGTACAATTAACTATGGACTCGGATATTCTTTGGATAGTGAGATAAGCCTGCAAGGATTTACTGATTCAAATTGCGTTGATAGTGTTGCAGACCAGAAGAGTACATATGGATGTTGCTTCAGTATGGGATCAACTATGATCTCATGGTTCAACATGAAGAAAAACATTTTGCTTCTCAGTACACTTGAGGCATATTATATAGTAGCGTGTTCAACTAGCATTGAAGCAACGTGGCTTTGGAAGTTTCTTGCAAGATTGTTTGATCTCAAGTTAGAGATGACTTGTATCTAGTGTGACAAACAAAGTTGTGTCAAATTTTTAGAGAAATCGATGTTTCATGAGAAGTCCAAGAATATTGAGATAAAGTACCATTATATCATATATATGGTGCAAAAGGGAGTAGTGAAGCTCCAGTATGTATCTACATATGAGAAGATAGCATATGTGTTGAGAAAGCCTCTGTCGAGAGTGAATTTTGTATACTTCAGGGACACAATTAGTGTGGTCCAAAAGGAATTCCCTAATAAGAGGGAGTGATGAGTTACATATGTGATTCCAGGAAAGAAGCATCAACATGTGGCAATGGTAGTGGGTAGTCATTCACGGGCACGTCACTGATTGTGGCACTAGTCAGCATGACCTCACACAAGGTCAATAGATTCCAAGCCTTCAAGGTTGGAAAATTACCCAGATTTTCAATATGGTGGGACAACCTGTGTGGTTGGAGGTGTTTACTATCATTGGGATAGATGGGTAGTGTGTGTGCACTACATTGCCCAATCCTTGTGATTATATGCCTAGTCATTGTGGACCGGTTGCTTGGTGTGCCAACCAGAGGTTACTAGTTCTTTACGAACTAGATGCTAGATTTTGTGTGACTTGGTGAGTTACTAGTTCTTTATGAACTAGATGTCATATTTTGTGTGAGTTGACAAGTTACTAGTTCTTTACAAACTAGATGTCAGATTTTGTGTGAGCGGGTGAGTTACTAGTTCTTTATGAACTAGATGTCAGATTCTTTGTGAGCTGATGAGTTACTAGTTCTTTATGAAATAGATGCCAGATTCTATGTGCACTAGCGAGTTACTAGTTATTTATGAACTAGATGTCATGTTTTGTTTCAGTTGGCAAGTTATTAGTTCTTTACGAACTAGATGCCAAATTTTGTGTGAGCTAGTGATTTAAAGCCCCGTGATGACATAAAGATTGTATGGATGATGATACCCTGCATGTTGATGTTGTTACAAAACTTCTTCAATATAGATTTGTGGAAATTCAACAAGTCAATTTTCAAGTGTACATAAGTGCAGAAGTAGGCGTGATGATCGTTCCCGAAGAATACATTCCTTTCTAAAAGGGAGTGTTGAGGTTTCAGTATTTTTGGAAGATATTCTTATTGTATCAATATTTTATTAGACTAAGTCAAGAACCTACAGAATAATTTTATGTTATATTTGTAAAGTCGACCCTATTGCACCTTTGTAAAAGTTGGCTCTTGTGCCTTTGTAAAATTTGGAACTATTGTGCCTTTGTAAAATTCAATTGTAAATTAGAAAGGGTAAAGTATACAAGTTGGACATGACCTAATTAAGAGGTGGCACAACTTGTAATTATAAGAGGCTAGGTTCCTCACTTGGAGAACACACAACACAAGCTCTCTCACAAAAGGAAGAGTGTGCATTTCTGAGCAGGAGATGCAACTACAGAGTAAGGGTGTTCTGGTGAAGGATTTTGGTTATCTCTTGGAGGACTATCTTGGTCTAGTGGTGCACTACCCTATTCTGGTTAGGGTTTCTAGTCTATCTCCTGATTATCTTTTTTTTGGTGAGATATCTCTTGTGAGAGACATTGTACTTGTTGAAGAATCTATATTGAAGAAGATTTGTTGGGTTTTCTCCCCCAAGAGGGTTTCCCAGGATAAATATTGTGTATATTATGGATGCTTATCTTTCAGTGATCCTTATGCATGCGATTATTGATTTAATAGTTTAAAGTTAAATAATATTGAATACACTTAACTACTTGAGAGAAATTTTAACAAAATCTTCTTACCAAAACATACCTTGTGTGGAGTAGAGTCGAATAGCATCGATGAAGAAGACATATTCACCAAATATTTTGTAGTGTTGACTGCTTCTTCCCATAATTCTTGTGTGATTCCAATAGTACTGAGGATGCTCATTTCCTTGTCCATCAATGTTCTATGCACTCTTTAAACAAATCCATTTTGTTGTGGGGTATATGGTATGCCATTTCGACATGCTATGCCACACTGCTTGTATAAATTATCAAAATAATTTCTATAGAATTCATCACATTTTCATTTCTCATCACATTGATCTTCTTATTTATTTGGTTTTCCACAAGAGATTGAATCTCTTTGAATTTATTGAAGACCTATTATTTCTTCCTTGGAAAATATATCCATGTCTTCCTCGAAGAGTCATCTATGAAGGAGACATAATACAAAGATCCACCAAGTGAAGGGATTGTTACTGGCTCAAACACATCACTATGAACCAATTCTAGAATCCCCTTTTCCCTTGTCTCTATAGATCATAACCTAACCTTATTTTGTTTCCCATATATGCAATGTTCACAAAAAAATGATTTCTAAATTATATTCAACAAAACCCTCAACCACACAATTGTTATGCATAGCTTGAAGTCCTTTTTCTCCAATGTGTCCCATCCTCTTGTGACATAACATGGTCGGGTCGACTTGACAAGAACTTGTCAAGTCATTTTGAATCAAATCAACCCAATATGAGTTGAGTCGAGTCCAAGTCAATTCGACTTTAGAAACAACAATGTTGTTTCATATATCCAAGTCAAAATTCCCTAACAACTTGCATAGGGTTCCAATCCAAACTCCTTTCATTAAAACCATCACACCCCTGACCATTTTTCACGTATCCTTCTAAAATAGAGAGTGTACTCCTACATCACTCATATTTCTGACAAATATCAGGTTTCTTGCCGAACCTGGAATATGTAGCACACTTGGAAGGGTTCTACTCCTCCCATCCTTAATTATTATTCATAAGGGCTACAAATCTAACAAATGTTAGTATTTTTTTACAATCGAATACCAGTCGAATTACCACTCGACTATCATTCGACCTCTATTGTGAGATTCCTCCCCCTAGAGACTGGTTGAGTTCCCCTAGTTGGGTTTCCTTCAAATAGACAATTAAAAACAAATGCATCATAACATTCTCATCACCATCTATTCTATCTTCTTGTAAAAAAATTTAAAGGAGAGAATGAAAGAAATATTATGTACCTTATTTCTGAAGTTTTTCCTCACTATTCCAATATTTTAGCTCCAATCCAAAGATCCTCAGTGAAGATGATTCACAAAGAACAAACAAAAACTCCTCTACTACTATCAATCAATAGATAATATTAACTCTACTTATGCTAACTTAAAGACAAGTAAACATAATCAAGATAAGAACAATATGATTTTAGAGAAATAGGGAAAGTTATATTATCAATAAGATCATGAAACACTTACAACCATTGGCTACAACTGCAGTTGTTCAAGCTCCCTTCTTCAACCCTTTATCACACTTTCAATACCTTCTCCCAAGATCAAAAAATTAACTCTCTTAATATCCTTCTCTTTAGTTTCTAATAAGATCAGAAGTTTGATGCTCAGTCTGGTCCCTCTCCCCCAAGCCATGGATGGCCTTGATTATATAGCATTCAAGGGATCCAACCAGCAGGTATAAATGGAGGATATAGTTTATTATTTTAATGGATTGAGTAGAGATTTAGTTTTAACTTTTTTATCATTGATCTTACTTATCATGGAATGGAAGGAAGTCGAAAAAATATTGATAAAAACAATGTAATCCACCCATATTCATCTTGATAGATGCCCCTATATTCATGGGATTTGACCAAATATGCATGGTCTCTCCCCCATAGAGGTGTACAGGGTGTCCGAGACACCCCCTTAACACTGGAACAAGAGTATGGATTCCCCTCCAGAGTGGGGAAGGGGGAGACCATGGTCAAACAGGTCTAGAAAGACAAGGGGAAAAGTGAGATTTCAACCCTCAAATGATGTTTTTATTCCTCCAACTTCAAAATGGATCATGTCATGTGATTTTTACATGGTAACAAGGTTGGAATACTTAAGAAAGTGAAAAACGTTTGCCAAGACATTGTTCCATTGCAACCGCGACACTTAGGGTGAGGCATCAGTAGTACGACACTTAGAAAAGTGAAATGTGACACTTATCTAGGTGTGAAAAATGGTGTATAACAACCTCCATTTGGTATTCAGTCGGTTTCCACACAACCTCTTATCAACCTCTTGTTAGCTAACCTCTCGACTTGTTGTCGATCAAGTCAACTTTGTGTTTCTTGTTCAATAGCTTCAACCTTTGAATATCACCATAAAGAATATAACAACCCAACATTCATTACCTACCTCCTTTTCCAATCGGACACATCCTTGCTAGGCATAAAATCTCATATTCATCTCTTTTGTGACACCCCATGTGCTTGTAATAATCCAAATGGTTAAGATATCATAATAGAACATAAGTACACACCATGTATAGAAAGTGAGCATGGAGCACAACTCCAAGATATATAATTTATACAATAACTCCTTAAATAATATGAGAACCTTCTCCAAATACATAATTACATACATACATCAAAATTCACCATCTCCAATAATGAATACATGATATATATATATATTCACACCTACACATGATGCCCCTTTACTATTAGGCCGAACCTATTACATATATATTTACACATTACATGTACATTTATCCCCTTGCATGCCCCTACTTGAGATCATTTCATATGCATTTAACCCTATATATGTCCCCTTTGGGTCATAACATAGTACCCTCTTGCAAAAATATTTTTCCTCAAAACTTTGCAATTAAAGGATTCAAATGTGAGGAAACCAAGTAATATGAGTTTCTTATGTTCCTACTTTCTTCTTTCATTTAATGATGATCCATCCATCTAAAATCAAATATTCTCAGTCGCAATCCTCATGGCTATTTGTTGCATAATTTTCTTTCCCTTGATTCCATGTATTGTTGTTGAAGCTTCTCCAATTTGTATTGGTTGTTGGTCTCTGATAATTTCATGTTGAAGAGTGGTTTTGTGATTCCTTTTTCCATGAATATTGACAAGTATTCCATATTATTCCTTGATAATGTTAATATCATCCTTATTGTCCTCCTTGAAATATTTCCTTGTAACGAGGGTGTCGATATGGTTTCACATCTGATCGTTTTTATTCACTTTGCACACTCATTTCATCTATCTTCTTTTTAGAGACAATGAAATCATCAATAATCTTTTCTTGGTCTTTTATTACTCTATCCTTGGAGACAATACCATCATATTTGTCATGTACACCCTCTAGCTTGAGTTAAAAGTCTTCAAGTATCTTTTGTTGAACTTCTTGAATCTTGTCTTTTTTCTCCTTTTGGAGCTGCAATGTAACCCCTTCTATCAAATTTTGACATCATTCTTCAATTCTAGATTGCATTTCTGATTTTACCTCATCAGTATTTAGAGATTCCTCAATCTTCTTGCAAATATGATTTTCAAGTATTTTGGTTGATTCTTCATCCAATATCCTTCTTTATTCTTGATCTTGACAATTATTATTTTCTTCTTTCAATTTCTTAACCTCATCCAGTTGTTTTTTTTTATAATTTTGTAATTTGCATATCTCTTCATCTTTCTTTTTCAAATCCTGCCTTGAATTATCATTTTCCCACTTCGCTTTGCTACACTTTTCTTGTTTTAAGTTCTTGACCTCCTTAATGAGTGATTCATTAAAGGATCATATCTTAGATAGCTCCTCACCCTTACTCTTAATATATTCCTTTGATTATTTTAATTCATCTTGAATTCTATACACTTCCTCCATTTTTGTATACCTAATCCATTTTTCTGAGACAAGTTTTTCAAATTATTCCCATGTCATGTTCCATCTAGTATCAAAATCAATACTCATCCACCAATTCCAAGTTTTACCAGAAAAAATAAAATAAATAAATAAATAAATCCTTGAAGGATTCATATCATATTCCTTTGTTATCCTCAACCATTCCATAGGATTGATTTCATCTTTATCTTCATCTCCTGTAAATTGAGGTATTTCCATTGATTCTTAATTGAGGTCTAACTCGAACCCTCAACTTAAAACCTTAGTATATTAAAGATATTGATCTAAAATAGTTATAATCCTTGTTCTAATATGATCTTCTATGTTTTCTTTTTCCAATGGATTTTGAATCAACTCAATTGAACATACCTTTGAAAACCAAGATTTGGACTCTGTCCTTTTGGCTTAAGTTCCTTCTAATGTATTTATGAACTTTCAATCCCTATGAGTCTGAAATTTCAACATGTGTTGCTCTGATATTTATTCTCTACAATTCCACAAGTTTGACCAAAATTGGGTGTGTCAAATGAAAGTTATAGTAACTTTCCCAAACGTTATTGAATTTTGGCCTATTATGGAGAGAGAACTTGTACAAAACACCACACATCCAATATTGGGTAAATTATTCTAAAATTCACATCCAAAATACTACATACTTTCCTATTTACAATGCAACTAGTTTCATAGAATTTTTTTCCTTGACGAAGAATATATGATTGTTTTACCCGAAACACATGTTTTAGACTAGTTATAAGACTAGTCAGAAACCCTATCTTCCACGGGGTGTATATCCTAAATTACAATGAACTAGAAGATGAAATTTGTACCACAAGTACCTTGATATGTATTCTAAACACTCTTCAAGTTTCAATTTCTTAACTAATCCCAAAAAATATTATAGAAAAAATTCCAAGATGACTTTCTTGAGGAAGCAAAACCCTAGGATCAATGCTCTGAAACCAAATGTAATGATCTAAATGCTTAAGATATCATAATAGAACAGAAGTACACACCATTTAAAAAATGTGAGCGTGGAACACAACTCCAAGATAGATAATTTATACAATATAAATCCTCAAAGAATAGGATAACCTCCTCCAAATACACAATTACATTCATACATCACAATTCACCATCTCCAATAATGAATACATGATCTCTATATATGCGTATTCACACCTACACTTGAGACCCCTTTAATATTATCCCGACCCTAATTCATATATATTTACACATTAGATGTACATTTAACCCTATATATGCCCCCCCTTGGGGTCATATCATATACATTTAATCCTATATATGCCCCCCTTGGGTAATAACACTGAGGTATTTATAACTTATTGATGTTAACTTTAATATAAATTTTTATAATAAAATGTATCAACTTTCATAAAGGTGTTCAATAATTGAAATGTAAAGAAGAGTTTTTTGTTTTTCCAAATGATAGATTGAGAAAGCTTCTTATTGTTGTCTATCTTTCTTGAATTAAATTGTCTCGAAATTTTTGAAACGTCAAAATTTTTGAGTGGACACTCAACCTATCATCAAGGACCAATGAAGCTAAAGAAGAGATTTTAAAAAGTATGTGTCTCCTTGATGCAGTCCTCTCCATAGAGGTTTAAAATTCGATAGAAAAAGTTTTTAGAGTTGGCAATATTCTTGTTCATCTTTTTGGAATTAAATTGTGTCGAAAGTTTTGAAACATCCAACATTTCGAGTGGATAATCCACCCATTATAAGAGACCAATGAAACTAAAGAAGATATTTTCAAAAGTCTTTGTCTCCTCAAGACAATCCTCTCCATAGATGTTTAAAATTCAAGAGTGAAGGTTTTGAACATAGTTAATAATATTGTTGTCCATATTTTTGTAATTGAAATGTGTCAAAAATTTTGAAACATACAATGTTTTGAGTGGATACTCCACCCATAATTAAGGACCAATGAAGATAAATAAGAGATTTTCAAATGTGTGTCTCTCCTTGAGAAAATCCTCTCCATAGAGGTTTAAAATTCAAGATTGAAGGTTTTCATAATTAGTAACATTGTTGTCAATTTTCTAGAATTAACAGTGTCAAAAGTTTTAAAACATTCAACATTTCTAGTGGACACTTCACTCATCATTAGGGACCACTGAAGCTGAAGAAGAGATTTTCAAAAGTTTGTATCTCCCTAAGAAAATCCTCTCCAAAGAGGTTTAAAATTTGAGAGTGAAGGTTTTCACAGTTAGAAATATTAATGTCCATCTTTCTGGAATTAAAATGTCTTGAAAGTTTTGAAATGTCCAACGTTTCAAGTGTATAGTCCACCCATCATCAAGGACCAATCAAGCTAAATAAGATATTTTCAAAAGTTTGTGTCTTCTTGAGATAATCATGTCCGTAGAGGGCCCTAGGGATGATTTTAGGGGCTAAATTTCACTCATGGGCTACTTTTCCATGGTTTTTCCCTCAAAATGATTTGTTATTCTAAAAATTATTTGCCCAAATTCTATAGGATAAAAATATTTTACCTTAAAAATCACCAAAATGTTATACGAGCTATATAAAATCCTTAGAAATTTGAATAATTTTACAAAAATATCGCCAAACATTTATAGTTGGCATATGAAGGATTAGTAAGATTCGCTAAGGTTTCTACATTTTAAAATAAATTTCCATCCTTAAAATCATCCCTGGTAGAGGTTTAAAATTCGAGAGTGAATGTTTTCATAGTTAGTAATATTGTTGTCCATCTATCTAGAATCAAATCATTTCGAAAGTTTTGAAACATCCAATGTTTCGAGTGGAGACTCCACCCATCATCTGAGACCAATGAAGCTAAAGAAGACATTTTCAGAAGTTCTTGCCTCCTTGAGACAATCCTCTACATAGAGGTTTAAAATTCAAGAGTGAAGGTTTTTACAGTTAGTAATATCGTTGCCCATCTTTTTGGAATTAAACTGTGTTGAAAATTTTGAAATGTCCAACATTTCGAGTGGACACTCCACCCATCATCATGGACTAATTAAAGTAAAGAAGAGATTTTAAAAAGTTTGTGTCTCCTTGAGATAGTCCTCTACATAGAGGTTTAAAATTTGAGAGTGAAGGTTTCCACAATTAGTAATATTGGTGTCCATCTTTTTGGAATTAAACTATCTCGAAAATTTTGAAACATCCAATATTTTGAGTGAACACTCCACCTATCATCAAGGACCAATGAAACTAAAGAAGAGTTTTTCAAAAATATGTGTCTCCTTCAGAGAATCCTATCCATAGAGATTTAAAATTCAAGAATGAAGGTTTTCACACTTATTAATATTGTTGTACATATCTCTAGAATATGAAAGCATCGATTTTCATGAAACTGTCTAAACTTTCAAATTTTGTTTTTTTCTTCCTTTATAACTCATCGTTCTTGATGTAAGAGAGGCTCTTTAGGATTTGATTCTAGGAGGTTTAGGCAAGCTTCTTTACGATTCGACAATGAAATGCAAAGTAAGTTTATCCCCCCCTTTTTTTTCAATAATAATAATAATCTATTTTTAAGGTCATGGCCAAGCCAGACGCCAAATTGGTGTATGAGACCACCTCCACCCAGCGATTTTACTGGTAAAGTCTACGGAGGTATACATACCCTACCCCCCTCTGGATTTGAACTTGTGACCTCTTAAGAGGAAACACATGTTCTTAACCATTAGGCCCACTCAGGTATATATACTGTTATTGTATTTTTTTTAAAAACGTCAAATTGAATAATATAAGTGTTTTTATATTTATGTCTTTTGTTGCTTATTCAAAAGATGTTGTATTTACAATTATTAAAAGCAATACTTAAGGTTATTTAAAGGAAAATTATTGGTTAAAAATTGGTTAAATGTTTAATAAAAAAGAGTTAAATGGGATATTTTTTAATAATTAAAACATGGAAAAATAATTTTATTCAAGCATGTACAACCGCAATAATATTTTTAATATGTTTTATATGATTTTGAAAATGAGATGTATAATGGCTTTTAACATGTCACTATGTTTTATCTCGATAAATGTTTTCGTGATTTTCTTTTGAATTTCGTGTTTTATGGTTTTCACTTCTTATATTTTTAATGCATTATTATGTCATTATTTAACCGTTTTTATATGTTTTATATGAATTGGAAAACGAGATGTATAATGGTTTTTTAATGCATTTTTAAGTGTAATTTTTATGTCATTATTTGACTACTTTTATATGTTTTATATGAATTGGAAAATGAGATGTACAATGGTTTTTAAATTATTTAATATTTTATTATGTTTTATTTTATATAATTTTTGTGATTTTCACTTGAATTTGATTTTTTTTTATATCTCTTCTTATGCATTTTTAGTGTCAGTTTTCTTACTATTTAATCATTTTTATATTAGGATTAGGAATCAAGGTATATATATCAATATTAAGGGTTGGTTGGTTAGGTGACTAAGTATAGTAGGTTAAATGGGCCATTACGTCACTTAATTAGGTTAGTGGGTTAAATCATGGATTAGTTTTGTTGAATAGGTAGGCTAGTGAGGTAGGATTAGTGGGGTAAGTGGGTTAATGGATTAGGAAAGTTAGGTAAATTAGCAATTTGTAGTTTATGGCACATCAAATTATGTAAATTATGTGTTATGTGGACTGGGTAGGTTAAATTAGGTCTTGGGTTGGTGGATTAGGATAACTTATGTTGGGTTGGGTTGTTTTATCAGAAGGTTAGGATGCTAGTTAGGTTAGTTGGTTTATGGGTTAGATAGGTTAATGGGGTAGGTTATGGGTTACCTACATTATGCGGATTAGGCACATTAATGGGTTAGGTAGGATAGTGGGATAGCTAAGGAAGTTTAGTGTGTAAGTTATGTAAACTATATGAGGTTAGGTAGGTTAGGTGGGTTATAGTTTGGAGGCTTGTGGCTTAGCAAGTTAATGAGGTATGTAGGTTAGGGGAATTAATAGGATGTAGATTAATGGTGTAGGTCAGTGGGTTATGTAATTTAGATGGGCTTATAGATTATGTACGTTAACTGGGTTATAATTTAGGAACTTTTAAAATGGTAGGTTAAAATAATGTTACTACCATATGAGACATTAGGTTATGTAAATTCTTAGTTATGTGGATTAGATAGGTTAGGTTAGGTTATGGGTTGGTGTATTAGAATATTTTATGTGGGGTAGGGTTATTGTATTAAAATTTTAGGTAGGTTATTGGGTATGTTAGGGGTTAGTTTGATTAGGCACATTAGTACATTAGATAAGTTACGTGGTTTGTGGGTTTGATAGGTTAGTGGGGTAGGTTACGTGTTACCTAGACTAGGTGGATTAGGTACACTAATGGGTTATGTCGGGTTGTTAGCATATTGAAATGATACAACAGTAATAACAACATCATCTAATGTCAAATATATATCCCACGGTTGTAGTTGGAGAAAAAGAACATTTTTTTCAATTGATAGAAAAGAGTTGAGAAAAAATAAATTCAATAGCACAAAACCTACAATAGAGACTATGTTCTAATAGAATTCATTAAAATAGAATGTAATGTTTCATTTGATTCATTAACAAGTCTCCTTCAAATGATGAAGAGATAAATTTAATTCTAGTAAATGGAACTATGAACTCTCACAAGATAGAAAGTTTATGATATTTTGCACACATTCCCTATATATGTTGAAAAGGGATCATAGAGGACAACAAATAAAAATAAGGGGTGGTAGGTGTGGGGGGGAGTCTTCAATATCCCAGAGGAAATCAAATAGATTCATATACCTAGGGAATTGAAAGTGTCTCCAACAACATTGCTTAGGATTACACTTTGTGGACATGTGTTTCTATAGCTAAAGAGGAAGGGATAACTAGAATTTTGATTCTTGGGGATTCGATGTTGGTAATCTGAAATGTGATTGGAAAATATGAGATGGGAAAAATGTTATAAATGTTATGATATCAAGGATGCTCAATGTTCTTTCCAACTTCAAAAAGTTATCCATGTTCCATATCAAGAGCGAATTTAACTCCAAGGCATATCATTGGGCCATGTTTTCCTCCTTTTTAATCCTAGGAACTCACATAAAAAATGGTCTTAGGGTGTGCCTCGTGATACCTTAGTATAGACCATACCTCACCATATATTAAATGGTAGTACGAAAGGGTTGTTCACACATATGAATCATATTGGGCTCGGTGTGGTAATCCAATGTGAAGTGTTCAAAATATATTTGAAACTTGGGAAGCATTTGTTTATGGAGACTCTCAACATAAAGGGTTTTAGTGTGGAAGTGGGGTTGGTCTGGTGCAGTTTGTTGGATCATTCATGGGTGCGGTTCTAGGCCTTTGTAGGTGGCCATTAGCATTTTTAGGTGGCGCATTTGGAAGTTTCTCCTCAACAAATCCTATTTTATCCTTCGAATTTGAATAGGTTTCTCCTAATCTTTAGGTTTCCATTTCCTGTGTTAGCTCTTGAAGGAATTTTTTATGATTTTTCTTTACAATTTCAAAGCAATTTTTATCCCTTCCTACTCATATTTTTCAAAATTGGCATTGGGGTATTTTTCTCCTAGTTTGTGTGGTTTGGGTTTCCTAGTTATGGTTTGGTGTGCAATCTCTATTGGATAGGTATGGACCTTGACTGGTCTCAGGTTAGGAAAATCTTGCGTCGACATGAAGAGGTAATGCAGGTGAACAATGGCACGCTCCATCATATCTTTGTAAAAATTTAAGGCCTAGAATACTAACTTAGTGCTTCCAACAAAACAAACATTGTGAACCTACTCTAAACTCAAATGAAAAGTATTGATGTGTTGGACGTTGAATGTCAATTTATCTAGTCTTTGGTTATTCAACAATGCTAGGATTCTCCCTCCATGAATTTAATTAATCAAGGCACAATGAACTCTCAACATGATGGTCACAATAATTAAGATACAATGGGACAATATCTAATTCCTATGAAAGTCGAAGATGGCTCCCCTCATTCTGTTGAGGGGTAATAAGTTCAAGAAAATGTGCCTCCATAACTAGTTAAATTTTTTTTAAGTAATTTTGTTTTTGGGTCAGTATGTTAAGAAAATAACTTGTAGAAATGTTTGGAATGCACTTATGGAAAAAGATCTAGTTTTATCTCTATTATAGTAGAAATATACTTAGTCTAGGAGTAGGGTTTTGTACCTATGTATGACTTCGGTGTTTGCTTTAGCACAACCCATTTATATTAATACAAATTTATATTACGATTAAAAAAAGAACAATAGATAAAAAATGTTTCATCCAAGTAACCTAGCTAGATAGTAAATATTGTACAATCAATAAATATATGTTGCATGCTTAAAATTGATGCAGGTGGATATTGATGGCCACCCAACTGTTCTATTAGCTCAAAACATAGTTTTCCACCTTCATAGTTTTTCTACGATTTTTTGGGTCCTGGAATTTTGGGGCCATTTTAAGTCCCTAAATGAATGTTTTTGGACATTTGAGGGGTCAGGTGTTGCCAATGAAATATCGTAGCCCTAGCCAAAATTTGTAATCCTCGGCTAGACCTTTATGATGAGGTATCGAGTGCCCCAAACAAATATCGTATGCAAAATTTACGCCCTCGGGAATTTGATGTATCAACTACCCCCATCAAGGCCCACAAACCTCTTGGAGTTTCATCTTATGGGGTTATGGTTTTGGATTTTTATAGTTTTCTCATTAATAATTTATGTTAAAAGGGCCTTTTGAGCCTCATTGAAAGCACATCTTCTTGTGAATGCACATAGCCATCACATCTCTTCTCAAAGACGAGCTACCACCATTTTAGCAAGTTCACTTCGCTCTACATTTTAGAGTTCTTTTACATTTCATTCATTAATACAAATTGTGTATTATTGTATCTATGTGTTTCTTGCAATATTTCTATGTGTTTCCTAGTTATATATATTCCTTCATTTCATTCTCGGCATAATCCGAATAAAAAATAGTGTGTAGTTTGCAAATGAAAAAGTTGGATATAATCTATAAATGGAAAGAGATGAAAAATATAAGAAAGAACACAAGAACAAATAAGAATTTTTTTTATAGAATAAAGACAATTTCTACAATTCCATTGAAGGGAACAAGGCATCATAAAGAAAATTCAAGCTACACATCTAACACCTATCACTATTGTAAAATGTGATGTTCATTCGGGACGTTAAGCTAAAAACAAAGCATGCAATGTATAAAAAAATATTTTCTTTTTCTTGAAGTAATAAAATAATGAGAGCAACAACATAAAATATGATGCACAAAATTCATCTTCACTCTTCATATATGTATATATGTAGTCAATAATGTACATTATATGTATTTCAATAATAATGTATCAACTTAACCCCTTGGTCATATAATCCACTCATAAGCTCCACAAGGGTTAATAATAATAGTAATTGAACTAATTCACTAATAATAACTAGATATGGTACTTGATTCCCTAATATGTCAATGCACAAATCTACTCACAACAGTAATAGAAGTCATTCTCAGAATAACACTAATACAATAGGTTATTTAGTGATATATTATACTACCTTTAGCAACTTTACAATATTCTACAATGAGGTTCAAAACAACATTTTAAATCATAAGAAAAAAATATTTTTGATGAACATGAATACACAAACTCTTTTCAACGAAATAAGTCATCATTGTAAGGAGGATCCTCTCTTCCAACCCATTTATATGATAGTTCCTATGGTTTCCCCTTAAAACAATAATGCTCAAACCACAAGAGTAGTAGTTGTATGTATAACTTAGCTAATGCAATATGAACCATTTAAATAATCTTATACAAAAAATCTTCCCAATGAGTTCAATTCAAAAGAGATATATACCAACTCACTCTAAAATCATATATATATATATATATATATATATATATATATATATTCCTTTGAATATTCTATAGTAGTAAGCATAAATCTACTTAACAAGAATAGACATCAATTCTTTGCTAGGTAATTTCCTTGCTAAGATCAGTATACCAAATCAAGGGATACGTAAACCAAAAAGTCCATCTCCCATTTTTTCCTAATTATAATTAACTATAATTAAAAATGGTTTAAACAATCAAACCCCACATCTTGTTTTCCAACAAAGCAATCCTATATCCTTGATTTACATTAGAAAAATTCAATTCAAGAAGTAATTCAACTAATACCTTTAGTATACAATTCACCTAAACTATGTATAGTTATAGTAGTATTATACAAGGAAGAACCCCCTAGAATAACTGAAAATCCACTAAATTTAATTTGCAAGGATGTCTTCAGGAAAAAAATCAAATCTTCTCTAATGAAAGGACCGTATCTTTTGAATGTCGATCTAGGTTTTTGATCTTTTTTGTGAATGAAACCATCATTAGGCATAATTATCCCATATAAAATTTCATTGTTACTTGTTTATGCCTTTTGATTTATAGTAAAATATCTAAGTTAATTCCATAATCATCTATTACACAACACCACGGGAATACCCATGCCCTTAATGAAGGATTAGAGCATCTACCCATGCCCTTAAATATAGAGAAGCACATATAACCACTTTTATGCTTAAAGAAAGGTGTGTGTGCGTGTCTATTTTAAGGGAATGTTTTATCAAAACTGCCTAAAAATAGTCCCATAAGTCCTGGTTAAGGATAAGGCCTTTATCCAAGTTATAAACCAACTAGAATCTAGGATTTAAATTATATTCCAATGATATAACTCTCCCATGAAAGGTCCAAATCATAATTTCTAAAAAGAAAAGACAAAACCCCAAATAGAATTTTATATGCCTTTCAATATTCTATAGTAGTAAGCATAAATCTACTTAACAAGAATAGACATCAATTCTTTGCTAGGTAATTTTCTTTCTAAGATCGGTATACCAAATCAAGGGATACTTGAACCAAGGATCCCATCTTCTAGACTCGTGCATGTCAAGTGTAACCTCTTGGTGATGATCCCAAGGTGATCATGCAACACTTGGTGATAATACCAAGGTTTACATGCAATACTTCACTTCACTAGTCTTCAACATAGAATAATAAACTTAGGAAAATAAATACTAGGTAGGTGTGTAATATCTCCAATACCCCCCTTGAACATTACTAGGGAGTACACAATGAATGGGTCCCAACAAGAAGCCATGTTAGGTACCCATTTTACAATGCATCTAAGAAACAAAGAACACTGAAAAGAGGTAAGAGAGAAACCTCATAGGAAAAACACCCCCTCAAAATACAATAATGAAAAAGAATGACAGTTTTCAGGTAGTTGTGTCCTTCACCCCAAGGAGCTCTTGCAGAAAGTGGAATTTTTTCTTGGTGAAGGTTTTGGTGAACGTGTTGGAAGTCTATTGTGAGAAAGGACAATACTGCAATTCAATGATCCCTTCATGAATCAACTCTCTTATGTAATGCATGTGTATCTCAATGTTTTTCATTCTCTTTTGTTGCACTAGATCTCTACAAAATTTCAATGTGTTTTGATTGCCGCACCATATGATAGTCAAATGAAGAAATAAGATACCAAGTTTGATGAGGAATTTCTATAACCATAGATACGTAATGGTAATTTTAAACACTCCTTTATACTTGGCCTCTACTATAACAGACACATATGAACAAAACGAAAAAAATATATATATCTTGTTGTTTCTCTGGTACCAATGTGAAACATACACATTTCTTGGGTACTTCTAAAATTATATTCTTGGACTAGTTTTGAATTGTAATACCAATTCATTAATAAAGAAGCATGAAACAAACACATGAAATTATCAATAACCATGCATATCCATAAAATAATTGTTAGCATGCCAAGCACAACAATAACCAATAAATAGACATAGCATGAACATATCCTAGAGATAGTATTTAATACAAAGAAGAAATAAATATACTAGATAAATGCATGGTAGAGAAATTGTATATAAAATGTAATTAAAACAACTCGCTACAGATGTTGGATGTTCCACCCAAAATTAGGTTGTGTTGCACATAAACTCTATTGATTAATTGGGTTGGTTGTCATTGATGTCAACCCTTGAAGAAAGCCTGGTAGAGAATTACAGTAGAACAAAGGTTTGGGTAATGGACCCAAGTTTTTTTTATGGATAATGGTATGAGTTTTGATATATTTGCAGGTAAAACTATTCTAGATGGATAGTACATGTCATGCCATTTCCGGTGGTATGTGGAACGTCACATAAATCCTCACGGTTAGAGAGTTATGGCCATGTGAAGTTGGAGAACCCTCATGAATCATCTAGAAGCCCCAAAAGGTCAAAGTAGTCAAAGTGTTTCCAAAGAAGAAATTATTTAAATAATAAAGTGAAGTGATGAGTGTGCTATAATTCAAAGAGGATGCAAAAGAAATTATTTAAATAATAAAGTTAATGGAGAACTTACTAATTATGGAAAGTAGTTAAGTTAAGTGGACAAGTGGTTATAAGTGGGTTAACCCTAAACTAAGGAAAGTGGGTTAATATGGTTAGAAGGTAACCCCTTGAGGAAGCTACATAAAAGTATAAATAAGAGGCAAGGGTATTTCATTCAAAACACCTATTGAATATCATTGAATGTCCATTTTGTGAAAGGTTATTTGGGAAGGTATTATTGATAGAGAAAAAGTGTGGTAGGAAAAGTGCAACAGAAAAATTGCAGTAGAAAAAGTGTGACAGGAAAAGTGTGGAAAAAAAAGTGCAGCAAGAAAAGTGTGGCAGAAAAAGTGTGGCAGGAAAACTGCGGCAGAAAAAGTGCAGCAGGAAAAGTGTGGCAGGAAAAGTGTGGCAAGAAAAGCATGGCAAGAAAAGCATGGCAGAAAAAGTGCGGCAGAAAAACCGCAGCAGAAAAAGTGCAGTAAAAAAATTGCGGCAGTGGATTCGTAGCAGCAAAACCGCAGCAACAGAACACTACAAGAAGAAAAAAAGGGTATGTGTTTCATATGTGTAGTGTTGAATTTATGAATCAAGTTGAGGGTTTGTCTTGTAAATATGTCGGATGCCCTCTTGGGATTTTATGGCTTGTTGTAGAGTTGATCCGAGGCAAATCTACTGAATTTTAGTATTGGTTCATGTTTGAGGGCTTTTGGTTGAGGTACATGTTGGGTACATGATTGAGACAAGTAGTTGATGAGTTGGAACATACATGAGGTGTATAGTTGGGCACTTGTTAGTAGTATTTTTTACACATGGTTTATGGATGATGTAGCATACTTGTCTTGGTATATTATTAGAAGCACATATTGATCTTGGTGATTATTATGAGTTGTTGTGATATGCTTGGTTGATGCACATCTTGGTGTTATTGTGCATATGGTTGAGAGTTGTCTTGGTGATTGATCTTGGTGAGTAGATTTGATTTCGTTGATAAGTTTTATGAGACAAGTTGTTGTGATAGATTGTTTGGACAGGTAATTTGTACAAGTTTGGTGCATGGTTGATGCACTTGTTTATGGTACAGGTTGAGGTACATGTTGATGTATGGTACATGTTGGCACAGGTTATTGGTACAGGTTGTTACAAGTTGTTTGGTGCAGGTTTACAGTAGTATATCTCAAAGTGATAGTGTGACAATGGTTCCATCATTCTACTTGTATTTCAAGGAGGTTGGATGGGGCAAGGACAGGTGGTCGTAGCCACCTTCCGATTATAGCCGGAGAACATAAGGGGTTGTAGCCTCCTTCTAGTTGTATCCAGAGAATTGGAGATTTGGAGCTTCCCTCAGGTTGTAGCCTGAGAAACTAGGGGGTTGGAGCCTCCTTCCAATTGCAGCTGGAAAACAAAGGAAGTTGGTGCTTCCAATGAATGTAATTCTTAAAGACATATAAGAAAAAGAATTTTGTGGTTTTATCCCTCTTTGGATTTCCACGTAAAAAAAAGGGTGTACTGTGTATGTGTATGATTGCTCATTTGTTCATTGTTTATTTACTCTAAAAATATTGGATGATAATGCTACATTGATATAACACTTGCATTTTTTGGTTAAAAAGGATTGAATTGATCTATTACTGATTCACCTCCCTCTCTCAGTAATCCAACAATTTGTGTCAGAGTAGGTTCCTTTAGGAAACAGTTTAACCACTGGAAGGAGCTCATGGATTATTCTGAGAATGGAGTACCAGTGTTTAATGGTCATAATGGTTTAAAGTGTGAGATATGGAGCAGCAGGACGAAAGTATTTTTACAAGCACATGGACATTATATTTGGCTATTGGTTGTTACAGGATAAGATAGTTCAAAAAGGGCAAAGATTGTAGCCAAGAATAAATTGAAGAAGAATAACCAAATAGAAATGGATTTCATCTAGGAAGGATTACTTAATCCAGTAAGAGAAAAGGTTGGTAAATGTTCATCATCCAAAGAAATTTGGGATAATTTACATGACATATATTCTTCACCCATCACAAATTCATAAAATGACAAAGAAGATGCATATAAATATCAAGAAGAATTATGTTCACCATGTTAAACAGATTAAGAAGATGAAGAGTACATAATCACCATAGGTATGTTGTTTTTGTTTAATTGTGAAAAACGTGGACATCTTGAAATAGAATGCCATGAAGGAAATGAGACAAAAAAACTAATTGAAAATAAAGACAATTATGAAGTTGAATTCATTAGTGCTTTAGATGAACTAAGAGAAGAAAACAAGTCACTCAAGAAAGAATTGATGAAACAAAAGGAAAGTGTTCACATTTTTTAAGAATCCCAACAGGTCATCGAGAACTTAAGAACTCAGATAGAAGAAGCCAGAAAGATCGAATAAAATATTGAATATCAAAAGCAGTATTTGGAAGCCAACATATAAGCACAGAAGGAAGAAACAAAAATGAGAGAGAAGATATTGGTAGGTCATCTTAAGGAAATAACTAATGGTCTAAACCAACTTGAGGCAGAGTTTGGTCAAGAAGAGAAATGACTTGAAGAAGAAACAATCACATTAAAACTTCAGCTTGAAGAAGCAAAAAGAACAGAAGAAGTCATGAAGTCTCAGATAATGAAGAAATAAGAAGAGGTTGAGAAGATTGAAGAATAAGTTGTCACATTGAGAACTAAAATCGTCAAGCTCAAAAAGAACGTTGAAGAGACAGAAACATCCACATCAGTGATAGAGAATGAAGAGAAACACTCTAGGTTGCTAGAAAAGAAGAATGAAGAAAATAGAAAGACTTATGCAGAAGTACTCAAAGGAAGGAATCATGGTCAACCAAGATCCAAGAAAACTATTGAAGATACATATTCAAGAAGACCATCCATGTTCAAGCCACAAAGAAGCTTCAATCATGATCATGATCAGTCAAGGAAAAAATTCAAAAGGACTACGCCACAAAGAATATCATTCACTCCCAGGTATGAAAATTTATTTTATGCTCATTGTTTCTATTGTACTAACTTTGGACACAAGGTTTCAGATTACAGGGATTATAAAATAAATGTTCAAGCAAGAAATGCCTATATGGCCCCACGTAACATTGAATGTTACAAATGTCATAACTATGGAAACATAGCTAGTGATTGTAGAAGTATGATCGATACTTCCATGAAAGAGAACACTGATATCGGATGTAAGAAAGTATGGATAAGAAAACACGAAGAACAAGTGAATAAAGACCAGGTCCCAGAGATAGAAAGATTGGAAATAAAACGAGATGAAGAAAATTCTACAGAGAAAAAGAAAGATGGAAGATACAAAAGGGTTTGGAAAACAAATGAAAGAAAAGAAGGACATGTGAATAAGGAACAGGTTCAAGATATTTTACTTTCAGGAATTGTAGTGAAAGATGAATCCACAGACAGAAAGAAAGAAGTCGGAGCTCAGAGAGATGATGAATCTACCAATGAAGATGATGATGAATACACATCAGAGCAGGAACTGTTTTGAGCCAACCTACTTAGAGACTCCCAAGTAACATGAATATTAGACAGGGGGAATCTATGTGATAATTGTGACAGACCAAAGCACCATCCTTCGAGCAGCTTGCAGAGTTTGAATAGAAAAATCCAGAGCAGTCAGTTAGCAAAAGTACAATCAGTTGTAGTAGTGAATACTTCATGATAGTACAATGACAAATGGTTCAACATTATGGACAGTTTGTAGTAGAGTCTTGGAAAGTATGGACAAAGATAGATTCATAAGAACACTTAATAGGTTTGGACAGATATATGACAGTGGACGAGAGCATGGATTCATAGATTGGTTCAAAGAGTGGTTTGGTGACAAAGGAACATTATCATAATGGATGATAATTACACAGGAAATGGCTCGAACAATTCTAATGGATTCAAAATTGACAGATATTTTTTGGATACATGTAATGCATACATCATTTCAGGTTCAAAATAGAGTAATGTTCATAAACAACAATGACAAAACTTCCTACGAGCTATGGAAAGGAAGACTAGCAAATGTGAAACACTTCAGACTATTTGGAAGAAAATGATACATCAAAAGAGAAGATGGCAGAATGGGAAAGTTTGACTCTTGTGTGAACAAAGGAGTACTTGTTGGTTACTCAAGTACAAGGAAAGAATACAAGTGTTACAATCTGAGGTTGAACAAAGTTGTGGAAAGCATCAATGTAACAATTGATGAAATAGGTGGACAAGAATTAGAGGAAGAAGAAAATGAATCAATGGAACAACTTTACAAAGAAGAAGCAGAACTTGAAGAATAATTCTACATCGAACAACCAGAAGGATTTCAGTTGTCAGAGAATGCATATTACATGTGAAAATTGATGAAGACCTTATATGGTCTAAAACGGGCTCCTAGAGCATGGTACTCTAGACTAGATAAATATCTACAACAGGCAGGGTTCAGAAAAGGAAGTGCAGACAACAACCTCTACATGAAGGTAACTCAAGATAGTATTTTATTAATTGAAGTTTATGTTGATGATATTATTTTTGAAAGAAATGATGACAGGTTAAGCCAGAAATTTGCAAAGGATATGCAGAATGAATTTGAAATGTCATTACTCGGAGAACTATCCTTCTTTATGGGTCTTCAGATACATCAAAGAAACCAAGGAATTTTTATTTCTCAAACTAAGTATATCATAGAAATGCTAAAGAGGTTCAGAATGCTAAACCAGTTACCACTCCTATGAAAAAAGTCGCAAGTTGAGCAAAGATGATGATCCAAAGTCTACAGACCAGAGGCAATACATGTCAATGATTGGTATCTTACTATATGTGACAACATCCAGAATAGATGTAATGTAGGAAGTTGGATAGGTGGCATGATTTCAAGCAGCACCAAAGGAATCACATGTATTAGCAATGATGAGGATTTTCAAATATCTCAAAGGAACAAAAGAGTTTGGATTATGGTATCCAAAAGGAAAAGATATATCACTTATTACCTACACAGATACAGATTGGGCAGGTTGCATTGATGACTGACAAAGCACCAGTAGAGCAGTGTTCTACTTGGGTGAGTGTTTAGTATCTTGTCTAAGAAAGAAACGGTCATCAATATATTTATCTACAGCCGAAGCAGAGTATATTGTAGTAGCAGGATGTTGTACTCACATTCTATGTATGAAACAAACTTTGACATATGTACAGGTCGAGCATGATGAGCCCATTCCAATCTATTGTGATAATACAAGTGCCATCAATATCTCAAAGAACTCGGTGATGCACTCCAAGACGAAGCACATTCCAATAAAGTATCACTTTCTATGGGAATAGGTTGTAGAGAAGAACATCAGAGTTGAATATGTGGGCACAAAAGAACAAGTTTAAGACATCTTTACAAAACTGCTTCCAAGGGAATCCTTTGAGTATTTTCTCCGGAGACTCGGAGTAATTTCTACTCCAAAATGAATGCTTTTGAATTCTTATCTTATATGTATTAGATTTACACTAGGAAGCACCATAAAAAGGACAATTCATGTTGGGAGATCAGTTTCAGGAAGAGTTCAGTCAAGGGGAGTATCCCCAAGGACAGTTCAATTAGGGGGAGCATCCCCAGATGGAAATATACATTTTCCATTGATGACAAAGGGGGAGAGATTTATCAAATTCAAAGCACAGAGGGAAGGTTCTAGGGGGAGCGATGGTCACAGGAAGAGCATGAGTGATATGGCTTCAGTATTGCATGACATGACTTCAGTATTGCATCAAAGTGTTTTCATCAATGCCAAAGGGGGATATTGTTGATTAATTGGGTTGGTTATCATTGATGTCAACCCTTAAAGAAAGTCTGGTAGTGAATTCCGATAGCACAAAGGTTTGGATAATGGACCCAAGTTTGTTTGATGGATAATAGTATGATTTTTTATATATTTGTAGGTAAAACTATTCTATATGGATAGTACATGTCATTCCATTTATGGTGGTATGTGGAACGTCACATAACTCCTCACGGTTAGAGAGTTATGGCCATGTGAAGTTGTATAACCCTCATGAGTCATCGAGAAGCCCCAAAAGGTTAAAGTAGTCAAAGTGTTTGAAAAGAAGAAATTATTTAAATAATAAAGTGAAGTGATGAGTGTACTATAATTCAAAGAGGATGCAAAAGAAATTATTTAAATAATAAATTTGATGACGAACTTACTAATTATGGAAAGTGGTTAAGTTAAGTGGACAAGTGGTTATAAGTGGGTTAACCCTAAAATAACGAAAGTGGGTTAAGATGGTTAGAAGGTAACCCCTTGATGAAGCCACATAAAATTATAGATAAGAGGCAAGGGTATCTCATTCAAAACACCTATTGAATATCATTGAATATATATTTTTTGAAAGGTTATTTGGGCAGGTATTATTGATAGAGAAAAAGTGTGGAAGAAAAAGTGGGGCAGGAAAAGTGCGGCAGAAAAAGTGTGGTAGGAAAAGTGCGGTACGAATAATGCGGAAGAAAAAATGCAACAGGAAAACTGCAGCAAAAAAAGTGTGGCAAAAATATTGCAGTAGAAAAAGTGTGGCATAAAAAGTGCGGCAAGAAAAGTGCGACAGAAAAATTGCAGCAAGAAAACTGCTACAAAAAAAGTGCGGCAGAAAAATTGCAACAGAAAAAGTGCGGAATGAAAACTACGGCAGAAAAAGTGCAGTAGAAAAAGTGAGGCAAGAAAAGTGAGGCAGAAAAAGTGCAGCAGAAAAACCACAGCAAAAAAAGTGCGGCAGAAAAACCACAGCAGAAAAAGTGCGGCAGAAAAATCGCGGCAGAAAAATTGCGGCAGTGGATTCACGGCAACAAAACGCTACAAGAAGAAAAAAAGAGTATGGTTTTCATACGTGTAGTGTTGAATTTATGAATCAAGTTGAGGGTTTTCCTGGTAAATATGTCAGATGCCCTCTTGGGATTTTATGGCTTGCTATAGAGTTGATCTGAGGTAGATCTACTGAATTTTAGTATCGGTTCATGTATGAGGGTTTTGGTTGAGGTACATGTTGGGTACATGGTTGAGACAAGTAGTTGATGAGTTGGCACATACATGAGGTGTATAGTTGGGCACTTGTTAGTAGTATTGTTGAAACATGGTTTATGGATGATGTAGCATACTTGTATTGGTATATTATTAGAAGAACATATTGATGTTGCTGATCAAAATGAGTTGTTGTGATATGCTTGGTTGATGCACATCTTGGTGATATTGTGCATATGGTTGAGAGTTGTCTTGGTGAGTAGATCTGATTTGGTTGATAAGATTGATGAGACTGGTTGTTTTGATAGGTTGTTTGGACAAGTTATTGTGACAGGTTATTTGTATAGGTTTGGTGCATGGTTGATGCACTTGTTTATGGTACAGGTTGATGTATGGTACATGTTGGCACAGGTTATCAATACAAGTTGTTTGGTGTAGTTGATTGGTACAGGTTTACAGTAGTAATCTAACAGTGATAGTGTGCCAGTGGTTCCATCATTCTACTTATACTTTAGGGTGGTTGGATGGGGAAAGGATAGGTGGTTGTATCCACCTTCCGGTTGTAGTCAGTGAACATAGAGAGTTGTAGCCAGAGAATTGGGGAGTTGGATCTTCCCTCGGGCTGTAGCCTGAGAAACTAGGGGCTTGGAGCCTTCTTCCAATTGCAGCTGGAAAACAAAGGAAGTTGGTGCTTTCAATGAATGTAATTCTTAAAGACATATAAGAAAAAACATTATGTGGTTTTCTCCCGCTTTGGGTTTACATGTAAAAATATTGGTGTACTGTGTATGTGTATGATTGCTCATTTGTTCATTTTTTATTTACTTTGCAACTATTGGATGATAATGATACATTGATATAACACTTGCATTTTTTGTTTAAAAAGGATTTGTAACAACCCTAGTTGAACAGATGTGAAGGATTATTAAGTAAAAATTAATTAGGGGATTAATTGTCTTAATATGATATTAATTAAAAATGATAGGTATAATAAAACTAATTAATTAATTAATGATTAATTAATGGTTGCAATTTGATTAATTAAACTACCTATTACATTTTAAAAACATGAGTATTAAATTTAATAAATTAATAAGTTATATAGTTAAATTGAAAGTTTACGTACACAACAAGGGATAACTTATTAATTGCGGAAGGATAAGATATTAAATAAAGGGGATAAGGGGGTATTAACAGGAAAGGATAAGAAGGTAATAAATGAGTTAGGTAGGGAGTAAATGAGGCGGGGAAGTCGGTGAAGGAGGGATAAGGAGGGGAAGGAGGTTTGCAGGAGGGGATTCTACAGAGGTTGGGGGATGGATTTTGGGAGCTCTGGATTTGCAAAGAGAAGTGAAATTATAGAGTAGGATTGTATCAGTGCACCGGGGTTGCTGGAGGTTTTGGGCATGGGGGGCAGGATATCCTTATGATATCCTGGAGCTAGGGAGTTACCTAGTTGGCAGGGAGGAACTAAGTTTTGGGCGGTGTTTTGCA
This sequence comes from Picea engelmannii, assembly GCA_009831015.1. Classification (NCBI taxonomy): domain Eukaryota; kingdom Viridiplantae; phylum Streptophyta; class Pinopsida; order Pinales; family Pinaceae; genus Picea; species Picea engelmannii. Next base: position 231,208 of record ML796668.1, read on the forward strand.
GAAGCGGTCAAGGAGGCAAGCGGCGGACAAACGAAGGATTATTAGCATCAGGTTCATGTATTATTTCAATTTATGCATTGTTTTAATCTCTTATAAAATTTTATTATAATTGATAAATTTGTAGGCGAATGTTCTAAATTATAGAAATTTCTTGAATTTTAGTGTTATGTTGTAAATTAAATGGTTGTTTATTTAATTCGTCCCCTACAGTTGGTATCAGAGCGTCTTAGTTCTAAATCTGGGCCTATGGGCCAAGTTCCCAGCTACTAACCTGCAAACAAAACACATAAATTAAAAAATAATAATAATAAAATAAATAAATGCAAATTAGCAAGTGAAAAGATAAATCAACTGTGTAAAGAAAGGAAGCAAATTGAAACTTATTTATAGTTGTTTTAAGAAAAGGAAATGGTTCAACCCAATTGAATATACTATATAAAGGCTATAAGTGGAATGACCTTATGCAAACACTCAAAATAATTCACACCATTATTGCATAAATTAGCAGGATGTCTATCAGCGTAATGACCTCATCCAAAGAGAAGGAATAGATCACAGAATTTGTCAAAATTACCAAGAAATTTGTAAACATAATGATAAATTTGGAAGATTGTGGTGTTTTGTGAGGGAAGATTTTCCAGATAAGGGGATCGTATTTAGTAGAGTAATCAGACGATTCTTGATGACTATTATATTATTAATTCCACGTGCAAACCCATGTACTCTCCCGGTGCTTTCCTTTCGGGTTGGACCAAGATATTCTTCCCCACGGGATTTAATTTGTTCCAGTCAAGAAGGGGTGTGTTTTGGGGTGCTTCTAGTTCTAGAAGGAATTCTTAACCCCTCGATTGAAGACAAGAGACAGTCCTGTTCTAAGGTCGGCCCGCTCTTATCCTAGTAGCTGCATCATCTCTTCCCTATTCTAGCTTGTAAGCAGGGTCTTTTCTCTCTTTCTTTATCTAGCTATCAGCAGTTCAGACACAGCTAACGTGAGCTTCTATCAACTTCACAGTTTTCTCTTTAGTGCTATACTCGCTTTCCTTAAATTGTAGCAAAGTACAAAAATAAACCAGTAGTGATATAAATGATGTGTCATGAAGCATATGGGAGATATAGGTGGCATATGAATAATATGTTTTGAGATGAATGAAATTACGATTAAAAACAATTGTAACAAGTTACAAATATAAACGAAGTATGCAAACCAAGCTACAA
>ML796668.1:250166-265867 GCA_009831015.1 Picea engelmannii
ACTGCGCAGTAAAATGATGTAGTGTGCACATTCATGGATACCACGCACAGTAACTAAAGTGCGCGTAGTATGGAGGTCAACGAGCCTTATGTATATGATATGTGTTATAGGCTGGTGAGCCATTTTTTATAAGTTGGGATGCTTATGTTTTGGCATTAGGCCAGAGCGCCTAGATGTTAAAGGCCAGTGCGCCTATTTTGTATATGTCTCATGATTAATATAAGATACATCGTTGCGCGTAGACCGACCACGATAAAAGAGATGGGGGACTGAACTCCACCAGTTAGGGAAAGGGAGGGCCAAAAGTTAAGGGAAAGGGATAAGCTAGAGAGCTTAAGCCAAAAAGGAATATTATATTAATATTTCTTAAAACATAAAGTATGGATAGTTATTTTATCCTAAGTTCTAAAGTTGGGGACAAGTGGACCAAAGTAGATTCCAACATGACAAGTGTCAAGTTGGGGACATGCATACATGTCATGGGGACTTAGTTCATTTTCATAATTTTTTCTCCATCATTCTTACGATCATCTCTCCCATGATTCCTTCCATCATTCAGTCATCCAGTCAATGATTCCATGACCATTTCACTCGCGCAGTCAGTTATCCTTCAGACATTCATTTCACTGTATCTTGAGCCTATTTCCATAACCATTTCATGTTGGTGTACCTGGTTAGCTTGGGAATGGGATTGAAGAAGCAGGTTGTCAGGCCCATGGGAAATTGAAGAGGTGAGTTGTCAGGCCTGTGAGCAATTCTCTGCGTGAGAGAATTGTTGGGAATTGATTTCCTGAAGGTGCTAAACTGTAGCTACAGTGCTCTGAGACTTCCTGTCTGGCCTGTTGTTGAAGCCCTAGAAGGGAAGTGGGGCATTTGAGGGACTGTTGAGTAGAGAAGGGGCACACTTCCTTGGGTGGGATAGGCATGTGGGGAATGAGAGGTTGTAGGCTGTTAGTTGAGTGAGCACCTGAGACAGAGTCTTTCTTGTTGTCTATGACCCTTTACCCTGGTTAGGAATCCCTTTACCCGGGTGGAGTTGAGTCCCATCTCGGGGGTGACTCACTATTGAGAGTGATGAACAGTGTCGTCTAAGGCTGGGAGGTTCATGGACGGTTTGTACGTATTTGGTGACAATATTTCCAAGATAAGTACCAATCGTATGATAAATTTACATGTTGCATTGTTATTTACATGTTTATGTTACGGTTTATCATATATGTGATTATAACTGTTTATATGTTTATGGATATTTCCCTATATATGTTGCATGTCTATGTTTACTGTTATTCCAGTATGAAATCGTGTATTTATAGAATGTAATTATTTGTTTATGTTTATATGTAAAGCCTCCACAAGAGTGTTGTATGTATATGTTATAATTGCATGTAGCTTGAAGAGAAAATTTGTGTGGAATAGCTCAGTTGAATACTGGGTATGTTAGAGTATGTTCTGCAGTGAGAGAACGAAATTGTTCCCTCGTGTAGCGTGGCCCGACCATGGGTGGCTGGGGACATTACAATATGGTATCAAATCTACTATTCCAACATTGAGCCTGGATGGGCCAGAAAGGTTCAGTTGAAGAGGATATTCACATAAGATTAATTTCAAAGTGACCAAATTTCAAGTCACAGAGCGTCGATGGAAAATTTTGGCACCGTGCGGAAAATGTTGGCGTGCAGGTGTGCACGGTAAATTGTGGCGCCGCACGAAAGAATATTGTGTGCAGATGCACGCACTGAATTTAGCATTGCGCGATGAGCACACACATAGTAATGTGCACGTGGGGTGTGCAAGTATTGCAAAACACAGAGGAGTTTAATTGGTGCATGCATCGTATGAGTATAAGTTGTCTCACGATAGTGTATTCAATGGTGCACGTAGATTATTGTGCACGGTGGGGCATATTGAACTTCTGCATGGTGCAATGCATAGGGAGAAATTCATGTGGAATATCAGTGCGCGATACCAAAACTGTGTGCAGTGGATATTGGCGCACAACGCAAAATTAGTGCATGCAAGTTATTGGCGTGACGAAGATGAAATGCATAGTGGATATAGGTGCACGAAATCACGATTTACCTTGTGGTGGTGTTGTGCATGATAAATATGGGTGTATAGGTTGAATTTTTGTGCACGTGAATTCGTTTGGAAGGTGATGAGTCTGAGTTTAATAGAAAATTTGCATGGTATTAGAGGAAAAAGAAACACACAACCGCATCGGAGCATTATTTAAAATGAATTCAGAGTTGGTTTGAGAAGAAATAAATATAGCCTAAATTTCTAAGCCGAGAGCATCTCATAAATGAATTCTTAGTTTTATATTCCTCTGATTCAGATAGATGGAAGTGAAATATAAGCTTACAAGAAAAGCATACTATGAAAGAAAACAAGACTCATAACACCACCATTTAGAATCCTGTTATAAACAATCCAAAATCTGCTTCTACATTTATATAATCGTATTAATCCCAAAATTACAAAAAAAAGGAATGATAACAGTTATCCTATTGTAAAGGGACCGTTTAAGAACAGGCCTATCATCTCTAGGGTCCCTTACCTCTGCTACCATCTATCCAAAAATTGTTGAAATGTACTTTTATTCGGGGACTCATTTCAGCTTAGCAATCTCCTCCTTTAAAGTATCTAACCAGACTGGTTGATTCTCTCCAACACTTTCAGCTGTTTCAGCGATGGTTTCTTTCTTTTGTCGCTTGCTCTGTTTCTTCTTAACAACTGGTATGTTGATGATCAGATCCCTCATAGTGGGATTTAGCCTGGCTTCCAATTTCGAGTCTGTGGAATCTTCTGTCTGAAACTTAGTCGCTAGTATCTATGCAATTATCCTTTCCTTATTACTCGTAGGAAAATATACCATGTTGCATGAAGAACCAGTCTCACTGGATATAGATTTGTCCATGTACATCAATTTTGTGGACACCAAAATGATTTTACAGAGATCAGAAGGTCGAGAAAATGTAGAGATTACTCCAGATATGGATAAGATGATGCCTCCATACTTGAGAATTGGTATTTATAGAGTCCCAATCATGAATCACAGACAGACTTACATACAAATATGTTGGTTTGTCATGTGTGATTAATCCATTTCAAATTATTATCTTTTGAGTTCATTATATGGCGGGTTTCACTTGATGTCATACGGTTGTGAAGTACCGAATGAGTGAAATGAGGTGATCTGACTAGCCATCGCCCATTCCATGAGTGGTGGTTTTGACATATTGAAGCATGTGCCATCAAGACCTTGGTGAAAGTGGTTTCGGAAAACCTCCTTTTGCCCAGATGTATCTCTGAAGGCACCGCGCGTCTATGTTCTCAAGACTTGGGTCTTATCTAGAATTGTCATGTTGATAACACCAGGAAATCAGAAGAAATAATTACGATTTATATATTGAACCAAAATGGTTCATATTTTTCATGAATTGTTGAGTTGTTAGCCTGATAAGTTTCGATGGTTGCACGTTTTGCAGAATTAACAACAACTAGATCAGATCAGATCAGTGCAGAGTCCATAGGAATGGAAGAGGGACAGAGGAATTATAGTCAGCAAGATGAGAGAAGAGGGATGGATGTACATTTGGGCATTAAAGGAACAAACTCCAATGGACATGGAGAAGAAAGGAATGAAAACATGAATATGGAAGAGACCATTAAAAATTTGCAGAAGGATGTCCAAAGCCATAAAGTTGATAATGAAAGGATTATGAGAGCCAAGGAGTAGCAAGATGACTTCAACATGAAGTTATTGGAGGGATTGAACATAATAGGAGAGTGGCTCAAGAAAATCTGGAAGTCACAAGCCTTCAGATGAGAAAATAAAAGAAATAAGTGTTAGTAGACACCACCATCATTCCCCAAGGAATTCCAATAAGAGAGTAGGTAGCAGCTCAATTCCATCCCCTGTCATAAGGCATAAGAGGTCTGGGGTGGATGAGATATGAGGAGAAATGAACAAAATCAAACCTCCTACATTTGATGGTGAGCACAAGAAGGATGAAGATGCAGAAACATGGTTGTTGGGCATGAGAAAGTATTTTCAATTGCATAATTATTCTTCTCATGCAAAAGGTAGAATTTTTATCTATCAACTCAAGGGAAAGGCCTCCATGTGGTGGGATCATCTTGTGCAAGTGCAACACATTAAAGAGAAAAGTGTTACTTGGATGGAATTCAAGAAGTATTTTGAGAAGAAATACTTGACTAAAAGATACTATGAAAAGAAAATGAAAGAGTTCTTTCAACTCAAGCTTGGAAGTATGACCATAGACGAATATGAGAGAAGGTTTCTAGAACTGCTGAAGTATCTATCTTTCATCAAGGATGAGACAGTCAAAATTCAAAGGTATTTGAGTGGATTTTCATCATTCATCAATGACAAAATACAGTATGATGATCCCAAGACATTGGAAGAGACCATAAGGTGAGCTAAATGCATATATGATCAATAGAAAGCAAGGCCAGCTTTCCAAAAGGCTTGGGAAGAAAAAAAGAAATTCAAGATGGATAAGAGGAAGAAGGGAGCTAAGCCACCATTCTTAAGAAATAATCCACAGGGACAACAAAAGCCTAAAGAACCCAAACCAATTGACACAGGGAGTCAAAGGCCAAGGCAACCACCTATTCAATGTTGGGGTTGTAAAGGAGATCATATGTTTAGATATTGTCCTAACAGAAGTGAAAAAAAAGGGTTGTTCACAATGTACAACAAGATGAAACAGTGGAGGACATGGGCAGAAATGTGCCAAGGATCTATGCAGCCCTAGACAATAAGCAAGAAGAGTATTAGTCCCACATGATTGAAGTGGAAGGTATGATCAAAAACCAAACCATTGCTATCTTAATTGATTCATGACCTAGTCATAGTTATATAGACCCTAAGATGGTGGAAAGTTTGCAATTTCCAAGAAGAAAGCATGGGAAATATTGGTTGGTGAAAATGGCTACAGGATCCAGAAGAAAAGTTAATGAGATGGTTAAGTCATGACTCATGGACATGAATGGACTGAACACCAAGGTAGATTTGAACATATTTCCTTTAGGTTCCTATGACTGTCTAATTGGGATGGATTGGTTGGACCAACATCATGCTCTCTTGGAATGTCATAAAAAAACATTTACTTGCTTGGATGAGAAAGGGAAACTAAGGAAAGTGAAGGGAATTCCTAGGGCAGTAACCATTAGATAAATGTCAACATTGCAACTGAAGAAATGTTACAGAAAAGGGTATCAAATATTTGCAGCTCATATAGAAGAGACAACTAAAGATAAGGTGCCAAATTTGGAAGATTATGCAGTCCTAGAAGAATTTGAAGATGTGTTCAAGGAAGTACCAGGACTACCCCCAAAGAGAGACACTGATTTCTCTATAAATCTAATGCCTGGAGAAGCTTCAGTGTCAAAGACTCCTTACATAATGAGTACACCAGAATTGGAGTTGCAAATGCAGCTTGAAGAACTTCTGAAGAAGGTGTATATACACCCAAGTGTGTTACCTTCGGGTGCCCCAATATTGTTTGTGGAAAAAAAAAAGATGGAACATTAAGATTGTGCATTGACTTTAGATAGTTGAATAAAATGACTGTTAAGAACAAGTATCCTCTGCCAAGGATTGATGATCTCTTTGGTCAATTGAAGGATGCAAAGAAATTTTCAAAGATAGATCTCAGATCAGGATACCATCAGGTAAGGATTACAGAAGAAGATATCAGCAAGACAGCCTTCAAGACAAGGTATGGTCATTATGAGTTCACAGTGGTGCCATTTGGGTTGCCAAATGCACCAACTGTTTTCATGTGCTTAATGAATGGTGTTTTCCGAGAATATATGGACAAGTTTGTCATTGTCTTTTTGGATGACATTCTTATATATTCTAAGTCGGAGGAAGAGCATGAACATCATTTGAGGATGGTGTTGCAAGTATTAAGGGAACATTAGTTGTATGCCAAATTGAGCAAGTGCTCATTTTATTAGAAACAAATTCATTATTTGGGGCATATCATTTCAAAGGATGGGATAGCAGTGGATCCTGAGAAGATAGAAGCCATTAGAGAATGGTCAGCACTGAAGAATGTGATAGAGGTGAGATCATTCATGGGTCTTGCAAGCTACTACAAAAGATTTATTGAAGGATTCTCAAAGATTTCACACCCAATCACTTCCTTGTAAAGAAAGGGGGTGAAGTTTTAGTGGACACTGGATTGCGAAAAGATTTTCCAACACTTGAAACAATTATTGACAAGTGCTCCAATATTAAGGATTGCAGACCCAAATAAAGACTTCATTGTATGCACAGATGCATGTAATGAAGGAATTGGTGGAGTCCTCAGTCAAAATGGGTTTTTTATATGTTATGAATCAAGGAAGTTGAAGGATCATGAAAGAAACCATGTCACTCATGATTTGGAGTTGGCAGCCATAGTGTATGCCTTGAGGAAATGGAGACACTACCTCATGGGGAAGAGGTTTGAGCTAAGAACATACCACAATGGTCTGAAATATTTATTTGATCAGCCAAATCTAAATGCTAGGCAAAGCAGATGGTTAGAATTTCTAAGTGAATATGACTTTGATATAACTCATATCAAGGGGAAAGAGAATAAAGTGGTTGATGCACTCAGTAGGAGGGTGAATGAACTACATGATATATCCATTAGCATGTATCATACTAATATTAAAAGAAAAATTCTGGAGGCTGCAAATGCAAATATGCAATACAGAGAATTGGTAGCAAAGCTACAATAGGGTAAGATGCCACAAAAGGTGGATAATTATAATTTGGGAATAGATGGAATATTGCTACACAAGAACAAAAATTTTGTTCCAAATGTCCATGACTTGAAACGTATGATTTTGCATGAAATGCATAATGTCCCTTATGCAGGGCACCCTGGATATCAGAAAACCATGGTAGCGATCAAGAGCCATTACTTTTGGCCAGGTATGAAGAGAGATATCGTTGAATACATCACTAGATGTATGGAATGCCAGAAAGTTAAAGTTGAGCATAGGAACCCAGCAGGGTTGCTGCAACCTTTGCCCATTCCTGAATGGAAGTGGGAAGTGGTGACAATGGATTTTCTTACAAGATTGCCCAGAGCAGGAAAGCTACATGATTCGATCATGGTGGTGGTGGACAAGCTTACAAAAGCTACCCATTTTATTCCACTGAAAACTACTCACAAGGCAACAGATGTTGCTGATATTTTCATAAGGAAGTGGCACGATTGCACGGAATTCCTAAAACAATTGTGTCCGACAGAGACCCGAAATTCACCTCGAATTTCTGGAAAGGATTTTTCAAAGGATTCAGAATGAATCTGAACTTTAGTACAGCTTATCATCCTGAGTTTGAAGGACAGACAGAGAGGGTGAACAGAGTGATAGAAGACATACTGAGAATGTATGTGATGGACAAACCATCAAAATGGGAGGACAACCTGCACTTGGTAGAATTCGCTTACAATAATGGGTATCAGGAATCGTTGAAGATGAGCCCATTTGAAGCACTTTATGGCAGAAAGTGCAATACTCGAGTGAGCTGGGATAATCCAGCTAATAAGACAGTAGTTGGGCCAGAGTTGCTCAAGGAGATGGAGGACCAAATGATAAAAATTAAGCAGAATTTAAAAGATACCCAAGACAAGTAGAAAAGTTATGCCGATAAGAACATAACCCACAAAGAGTTCAAAGTGGCTAATCATGTTTTCCTGAAAGTGAAAGCTAACAGGATTTCCTTGAAGCTGGGAAGCTGCGCCAAGTTGGCAGCCAAATTTTGTGGGCCATTTGAAATCCTAGAGAGGATTGGTCCAATTGCTTATATGATTTCATTGCCTGCATCTATGTCTGTTCATAATGTATTCCATGTATCATTGCTAAATAAATATATAGCTGATGTTAATCATGTTATTGATTGGAATGTGATTCACGTGGAGCAAGAAGGCTCTTTTCAAGTGCATCTGGTGCGCATTTTGGACCGGAAAATCAAGCAGCTCTGGAATCGAGCCATAGGGCTTGTAAAGGTCCAATGGACTTGGTAAGGTCCTGAGAACGCTACTTGGGAGCATGAAGATGCAATGCAGACAAAATGCCCGCATCTTTTTGAGGATTTTTGAAAATTTTGTTGTATATGGGTATATGATGCACTGAGGACAATGCATAAATAAGGGGAGGGGATTGTAATATCCCTCATCCGAACCCAATTGTAAATGTAATGTAAGTGTACTTAATCTAGTGAGTTGTTTTGACATCATTTTGTAATGCACCTTTCATGGCATAGTGTGCGTAGGTACTGCACAGTAAAATGATGTATTGTGCACATTCCTAGATACCGCGTGCAGTAACTAAAGTGTACTCAGTATGGAGGTCAGCAATCCTTGTGTATATGATATGTGTTATAGGCTGGTAAGCTAGTTTTTATAAGCTAGGATGCTTATGTTTTGGAATTAGACCAGAGAGCCTAGATTTTAAAGGCCAATGCGCCTATTTTGTATATGTCTCGTGATTAATATAAGATACATCACTGCACATAGACTGACCACAATAAAAGAGATGGGGGACTGAACTCCACCAGTTAGGGAAAGGGAGGGACAAAAGTTAAGGGAAAGGGCTAACCTAGAGAGCTTAAGCCAAAAAGGAATATTATATTAATATTTCTTAAAACATAAAGTATGGATAGTTATTTTATCCTAAGTTCTAAAGTTGGGGACAAGTGAACCAAAGTAGCTTCCAACATGAAAAGTGTCAATTTGGGGACATGCATACATGTTGTGGGGACTTAGTTCATTTTCACATTTTTTTCTCCATCATTCTTATGATCATCTCTCCCATGATTCCTTCCATCATTCAGTCATCCAGTCAGTGATTCCATGACCATTTCACTCACGCGGTCAGTTATCCTTTAGACATTCATTTCATTGTATCTTGAGCCTGATTCCATAACCTTTTCCTATTGGTGTACCTGGTTAGTTTGGGAGAGGGATTGAAGAAGTGGGTTGTCAATCCCGTGGGAAATTGAAGAGGTGGGTCGTCAGGCCCGTGAGAAATTCTTTGGGCAAGAGAATTGTTGGGAATTGATTTTATGAAGGTGCTAAATTGTAGCTATAGTGCTCTGAGACTTCCTGTCTAGCCTATTGCTGAAGACCTGGAAGGGAAGTGGGGCAACTGAAGGACTATTGAGTAGATAAGGGGCACACTTCCTTGGGTGGGACAGGCATGTGGGGAATGAGAGGCTATAGGTTGTTATTTGAGTGAGCACCTGAGATGGAGTCTTTCCTGTTGTCTATGATCCTTTAGCCTGGTTAGGAATCCCTTTACCTGGGTAGAGTGTAGTCCCAGCTCAGGGGTGACTCACTGTTGAGAGTGATGAACAGTGTATTCTAAGGCTAGGAGGTTCATGGATGGTCTATACACAGTTGGTGACAATGTTTCCAAAATAAGTACCAATAGTATGATAAATTTACATGTTGCATTGTTATTTATGTGCTTATGTTATGGTTTATCATATATGTGATTATAACTGTCTGTATGTTTATGGGTATTTCCCTGTATATGTTGCATGTCTGTGTTTACTGTTATTTCAGTATGAAATTGTATATTTACAGAATGTAATTGTTTGTTTACGTTTATATGTAAATCTATTGCAAGAGTGTTGTATGTATATGTTATAATTGCATGCAGTTTGAAGAGAAAATTTGTGTGGAATAGATCAGTTGAATACTAGGTATGTTACAGTATGTTCCACAATGAGAGAATGAAAGTGTTCCCTCGTGTAGCATGGCCTGACCATGGGTGGTCGGGGACGTTACAATCATGAACCTGTGGCTAGAAGGGTTGGACCTTTTTAACTAGTATGGATACATGAGATGACTTTGTGTAGAATAAATCCTTGTGATTTTCTTCAATATTGTTGACCTTCTTCTATTGGAAAGAAAGTTCTTGGACTGAGGTTGCAGTGGTTGCAGTGTTCTTATGTTCACCTTTTGAAAATACTATGAAGAAGATGAATTTTGTAGTATGATATACTACCTTGCAGCACTGTTCAGGTTTCAAAGTAGTTGGAACTGCCTTTGGTATCATGTAGAGATGACCCCCTAGAGTAACAATGACACTATGGGGTCGAGACTCATAAATAGCATGACACTTCCACATATATGGTTGTCCCAAAAGAACATAACAAACATCCAGTGGGGAAACATCACATAATACATCACCCTTGAAGGGCTGGATGTCATATGCCAATCAACATTGTTGGCTGACATGAATATCTTGTCCACAGCGAAGCCAACCGATGTTGTATGGTTGTGGGTGTGTTGTTATCGACAATCCTAACTGCTTGACGACCTTTGCTGAGATGATATTCTTCTGACTTATTCTATCAACAATAAAATGCAGCGGGGCCCCCTTCACCCATATCTATGAATTAAAAAGGTGCTCCCCCTCCTATGGAACTGTTGGTTCTTCTAGTTAAATTGTTATGGTTGCGACGATAGCAGTGGGGTCTGCGTCGATGATATGTCTTATGCCAGTATTTTTTGAATCACATTCTGAATCAAGGTTCAGATACTTGTCTTTGATCTCATCCACCAATGACTATTTTGAGTGACATTCATCGATGTTGTGCTAGGGGATTTTGTGGAAATAGCACCATTTTTCAACGTCCTTCTTCATCTTCCCATGACCCTTCTTTTCCTGTGGCTTGGAATAGTTTTCAGGAGGTTGTTTTCCAAGGACATATTTATCATACTTTGGTTGTTGTGTATTTTCAAAATTGAACTCCCATTTGTTCTAGTGCCTAAATTTTTGCTCGATTTTAACAACATATTGATAAGAAACACCCAATGATGAGATGTCCAGAAAATCCATTTCAGTTTGGATGTATATGTGTAGAGTCACACGGTATTTCATAACTATATGTCGCTCAGAGTCTTTGATACCCAGCTTGGTGCACAAGGTATGGAAGGTATTGGTGAACTCTAGCACTGTTTGGCCCCTTTCTTGATGCAGTGTGGTCCATCTCATGTACTAGTTCTCAAAGTTACCAACAGGGTAATATTGTTCCTTGACGGCATCCATAAAAAAATCCCAAGTGGGTTTGGTCCCATATATTCCAGACTCCTCTATGGAAATTTTCTCCCAATAAGTTTCCCTCCAATGTTTGACATGAGGGAGATCCTTAAGGAGTGCGAAGGTGATCTTTTCCCTATCGAAAATTTTTTGGACAGAGAAATAAACTTCTAGCATATTTAACCATTTCTCCAGGGAATCTACATATATATGACCTTCAAATACAGGAATGTCAAAATTAACTTGTACCTTGAAAGGATAGGTTATTCCAAAGTGATCTCTTGATGAAGATGCATCGGTTTTTTACGGAAGACATTGAAGGATGTGGGAAAAATTCTCCATCATTTTGTCCCTTTGTCGAGTGAGAGATTTCTCAAGCAACAGTTTAATAGAATCGTTTGCTCCATCATTTTTTTTTCTTCTACCATGGAGGATTTCTTAGGCATGCGAGAGCGATTTTCCTCAAGAGATACAAGATCGAGACCCAACTTTCTATACTCGTACCTAGTCAGAGACATGCACTGAAAAAAAAAAACGATCAAGAGCAACCTGCTCTGATACCACTAATCCAGATTATTTTTGGCACGAAATGAGATCAAAGATATAATAAATAAATGTACAAAGATATATTGGATATCCAATAATATAACAAAAATATATCATAGATGAAACCATAAACACAAAGATACAATAATACACAATTTCTATTAATGAGCGAAATGTACAAAACTGTAGAAATATAGAGTGAAAGACTCGCTAGAATGGTGGCATCTTATATCTCAGAAGAGATGTGACAAATACTCACATTCACAATAATATGATTAAAATGAGGCTCTAAAGGCACTTTTAACATAAATAAAATCCAAACCCTAACCCCAAAAGATGAAAAACCAATAGTTTTGTGGACCCTGTTTTGGGTAGTTTGGTGTATCAACTTCTGAGGGGCATAACTTTGGCATATGATCTACGCTTGGGATGCATGATATCTCATTGGAAATGTATCATCAAGGAAATTCATTTTGGGGGCTCAACCAAATCCTTCGGTGATCATTGAGGTCCTTGATCCAGAAAAACTTCATTTAGACCCTCAAAATGGCCCCGGAAGTTTAGGAACCGAAAAAATTGCTAAAAATAATAAATTGCCAGAAGACTCTTTTGAGCCAGTTGCAATAGGTGGGTGGACACCAATATCCACCTGGATCATCAATGGTGGCACGTTTTCATGAAAAAAATGACAAGGAAGACTTAGAGTTCATGTTTTCTTGAATGAAGCAGAGTATTTCTACATTGACATAATTGATGACACAACTATTGGTAAAGAAATATGGGAAAGAAAACTCAGTAGATACTAAGAACTAAGAAGATAAGGAACACTAAGGAGAACCCCCATACCATGATTTTATTTCACTTCTCGCATTCATTTCGAAGTTGAAGAAAAAATTAAGGTGCCCATGTATGATTGAAAAATGAATGTTGAATTCTTGAATATCTGGTTGAAACAATTGGAATTTTAATTTGGTCTTTATAAAATCCAAGAAACATGGTAAAATGTATTTTCCCATTTGAACATGACCATACATTCTCTACTGTGGTGGGATATTTATTTGTATGCACTAAGGATAGTCAAGAATCCCATGGTTATAAAATGGGAGGACTTCAAGGAATTGTTAAATTCACAATTTTATCTCATAGGCTACGAAGAGGAGAAACTCATGAAGTGGTAGTACCTTCAACAAGAACAGGGACAAGGACTGAAATAATAAACTTATGAGTTTAGGAGGTGGGCCATCAAGTTGTGTATCTATTTGGAAGAGGCATGAGTGGTGGATAATTACCTTGGAGTAATTTCTATCCATATCCAAAGACAATCAAAACTTCATGATCTGAAAAATCATAGATGAGGAAAGAAAGAAGGCTCTCTATATTCAATTGGACTCTATGAAGGGGAAGCAACACATGTTCCAAGAATAAACATGCAAGAAAAGGGACAAGAATATGGAAAACATAGACGAGAAAAGGAGGGATCCTAATAGTCATTTCAAACATTGTGATCTACATGGGAACATGAAAGAGAATTGATGCAAAGTTCATCTGGAATTATGTCCAAAGCGGCTAAAGACTAAGGGGAAAGAAAATTCATCTCTCGATACAAAGAAAGAAGTGGTGTAAATCACCTCTGATCAATATGAAGCCATAGTTTGTATCACATTGTAGCATCCAAAGGTGAGAGGAGATAAACTCAAACTATTCCAAATTAAATTTCAAGTGACGAACCACAACGTAAATTCTTTGTTTGAAAATTATTCTTAATGTAATCTGGTTTTTGAAATTGTAGTTGATGAGATTGGTACGAAAACTTATGATCTAGTAAAACTATGTTCCCTATCATGGTTGCAAGATAAATATATTATTATAATTACTCTAAGGTGTAAAATCAATTTTTCCATTATTTCTTGAAGTAGAATGTGAAATTGCACCATTGGACGCCTGTGGAACGATGATTCATATCCCATATATGTGGGATAGGGATACTACCTTCTACAAGAGTCAAAAGAAAATACTACTTGGTCAAGGGTGGAAAGGATTACTTTTTCAAATCACACCAAGAGAGAGAGAGAATAACTTCTCTCACAGAAAAATACGGGTAAATAAGAAAAAAACATGTCACCTTCATCAGTGATGGAATGGTGGATATGGAGAGGAAAATGGAGTCCTTGTGATATTTTCTTCTTAATGGGGCCACCTTTTACGGACCAAAATACTTCACATGGGGAGATGCGATCCAAATTAGATGTTTGTCAAACCTTTTGTAAATTTGGTAATAAAAATGCCTTTATTTTGTTTTTTCTTCTCTATATTATTTTGTGTTTTTGGAAAAGTTGGAAGTGGAAACAAACCATTGTGATGGTTGGGCTTCTAAAGGTATCCATTAAAAAGGGAAAAAAATAGGTTATGGGGGGTCCACAAAACTAGAGTTACAAAGAGAATTGGGAAATCTTGGAGGGAAGAGAGGAGCACCCAAAGAATGCAACGCGCTTGAATATCAGTTGATGAAGGAGTCAAGGAACGTGTCCATGATGAGCAAAGGCATCTCTGAACCATGTCCATATTCAATTTTTGTCGGCTAGCGAGTAACAATGCATTAGAATTTGATAACCTGTAGCTCACCTATTGTAATGAATTCCCTAGGCATATTGAATCTCCACTTTATATACTTTTCCTACATGAACTTATAGAGTAAAATCTATATTTATGCTATGGGTTCTTGTTCTAGTTTTTCCATGTATAATCCACTTAATAGTTTTTCATATGTACTAGTGGAATTCGATTTCCATTTTATGTTTCCATATTTAAATTGTAATTTTTTCTTGGATTGTCATCTTGCTAACACTAATAATTTATCGGTTCAAGATTGATGCATAGAGAACATATCCACTATCTGTTTATATGTGGCATATTGTGTCTCCTTCTCACATCATATATTTCTTCTAAGGTATCTATGGTGGGAGTAGTTATTTGAATTTCTCGAAAGATCCAGAGTCATCATCATGAGTTGTCAATATTTTGGATCACTAACCAAATCCATCATCAGGACAAAGAGTCAAATAAGAGAAGAGCATAGACTAGTAATAAACAAGGAACACAGTGAGAACCAAAAACTCTATAAAACTACTCAAGTTCGCTCCAAGGAAGAATAATTGAAAGAAGGGTTCAAGTAACAAACAAGACTAAAAGAAAACCAAATAATTATAAACACTAAGGGAATAAAAATAAACACAAAAAACCAAAAACCTAAAATATTCAAATTTTTTATACTTTAAACCCTAAAAAAGATATAACCATATCAAAAAATTAATATTAGTAGAAAAATCAAGAACAAGATAATAAACGATAATCAAAAAATTGAAAACTATATAATGCTCATAATTGACATCCGAGTATGAGGGAGATGTATAATTCCTCTCTCTCTCTCTCTCTCTCTCTCTCTCTCTCTCTCTCTCTCTCTCTCTCTCTCTCTCTCTCTCTCTCTCTCTCTCTCTCTCTCTATATATATATATATATATATATATATATATATATATAGAGAGAGAGAGAGAGAGAGAACATGTGTTTCATCCCATAAGAGGTCACAGTTCAAATCCATGGAATTTAACACTCAAATCCTTGCACGAAGGGAGTCCCCTGTCCCACAAACAAGGGGGTCTTATACACCAATTTGGTACCTTAAAATTAAATTAGTATTATATAACAATTGAAAATTGACAGGTGGCATTTAAAAAAATATTTTAACATCCAACTTAAGTGAAATAATTTTATATCAACATTCACCTTTAAGTAAAATAATTGTATATCAAATTTATAGAGGGAGAGAGATATTGAAAGTAAAAAAAGGAAGATTGTCATAAATTCAATGCTTACTATGGAGTTAATACATCTTATTTTAAAAATATAAGAAGTAAATATTTCAATATCAACTATATATTTATATATAACAATTGAAAGTAAAAAATAATATTATGGTTAAAACATTTGAATGGTGGATTGAATATGAGGGAGATCTGCAATTTCTTTGGTTCTCTACGTGGAGTTTACAAGTGGTGTGTGTGTGTGTGTGTGTGTGT
>ML796669.1:8088-42291 GCA_009831015.1 Picea engelmannii
AAAATTTACATTCTCACAATATATCGCATCATATCCATCATTATTCAAATACATATAACATTCATAAAGGTTCATACGTCTTAAAAGTTTAAGTGTATCATTTAATAGTTTCACTGTGAATAGAAAATAAAATATGTAGGCCTTAGGTAATCCTAGTTGTCTAAGTCAAAAGGTGGTGTTACATACACCCAACCTTCGAGAAACATATTCTCGAGGTGGTCAAAAAAAGTGAGGGATAGTCTCATCATAATGTCTCGACGTCTTCCCAAGTAGCAGATACTGGACTATACTTGTCCCATTGGACCATAACTTGGTCTACCAGACGGTTCCCGAGCTGTTGGACTCTACGATCCAATATGCGTAATGGTTCTACCATGAGAGTTCCCATGTCCGATACCTGCAATTCCTTCCAATTTAGTTTATGTGATTCATCAGCAACATAATGACGTAAAACTAATATATGAAAAACATTATGAGTTTTATGCAAGTGGGGTGGCAGTACAAGACAATAGGCAATGGGTCCAATTTTCTCTTGGATTCTGAATGGTCCTATAAATCAAGGTGAAAAATTTGTCCCCTTACCGAACCATATGGTACTCTTATTAGGCCTGATACGAATGAAAACCTGGTCTCCCACTTCATAACTTTGGTCGGTCATGTGTGCATCCACATAACTTTTCTACCTATCCTATGCTTCCTTTAGTCTCTGCCTAATCTAAATCACCTGTTCCTCCATCTCTTGAATCAATTATGGCCCAACTGTTACTTAGTCTTCTAATATATAACAACTCAGCGAAATTCTGCATGGCCTTCCATATAGAGCTTCGTAGGGTGGCATTCCGATGGAGCTATGAAAACTGTTATTGTAGGCAAACTCTACCAAAGGTAGGTACTTCTCCCACTGGGTTTGATTATCCATGACATACATCCTGAGCATGTCTTCCATGACTTGATTTACTCTCTTGGTTTTCCCATCTGTTTCAGGGTGATAATTTGTGCTTCAGTTCAACTGAGTCCCCAACGCTGACTGCAAACTTGTCAAAAACCTAGAAGTGAATAGGGAGTCCCTATCTGAAATGATATTCTTAGGTATCCCATGAAAATGGATAACCTCACTTACAAACACACGTGTCACATCAGTGACATCGTAAGTGTCTCTAACCAGAATAAAATGAGCACTCTTGGTTAACTTATCAACTATCACAAGAATGACATTGTGTCTATGAGATGTGAGCGGCAACCCCACAACAAAATCCATAGAAATGACATCCCACTTGGACATAGGAACATCATGTGGTTGTAGGAGGCCTGCCAGGTGATGGTGGTCGACTTTCACTTGTTGACACTCTAGGCATTTGGCGACGAAATGGACTACATCGCGCTTCATGCCTACCCCAAAGAAGAGCTTCCTCATGTCTGCGTACATCTTTTTCACACCCGGATGCGCACAATAAAGTGCTCTATGGGCTTGCTTCAGTATGATGCTTCGAATATCCCCATCTTCAGGGATGTATATCCTTCCTTGATATCTTAACAGTTCGTCTACTTCTAGACTATATCCTTCATACTTTGGATCTAATTGCTTCCCACTCTGGAGGTTTGAAGTAACTTTTAAATACCAATTGTTTCCTTGGATTTAAGTCAACACACGTTCCCTCAGATTGAATTTTAAGGATATCAAGGAGAAGACACATGGCCTCCAACACAAGGCATCTGCGACCACATTTTCCTTTCCTTTGATGTACGAAATACCAAAATCGTACTCACTCATAAACTCACTCCATTTCCTTTGCCTGGCATTCAAATCCCTTTGAGTGAAGAGATGTTATAGACTTTGATGGTCTATTTTGAGCTCAACGTTTCGCCCCATAAGATAGTGCCTCCAAAGTTTCAGAGCTAGCATTACAGCTGCCAACTCTAAATCATGAGTCGTGTATATCTCTTCATGTTTCTTCAACTTCCTTGACACATAAGATATCACTCATCCATCCTGCATTAGCATGGCCCCCAACCCTTGCTTTGAGGCATCTGTGTAGACTGTGAAGTCCTTTTCCATATCTGGCACTCATAGAATTGGTGCACTAGTTAGTAACCTCTTAATATCAATGAATGCACTATCACATTCTTCTGTTCATTCATACCTGACCCCCTTGCGCTGCAAAGTGGTGATTGGTTTCGCTATTTTTGAGAATCCTTCCACAAATATCCGATAATAACTTGCTAACCCCATGAAGTTTCTCACCTCATGGGCATTTTTTGGCACTGGACACTCCATAATGGCCTTTACCTTTTCTGGTTCCACAGAGATTCCTTCACCGAAAATGATATGACCTAAATAGTGGATCTCTTTCTGGAAGAAGGAACACTTCGAAAACTTCCCATACAATTTGTTCTTTATAAGGTAGGACAACACCACTCGTAAGTGTTCCTCATGTTCTCTTTCGTTCTTGGAATAGATGAGGATGTCATCTAGAAATACTTGTACAAAACAGTCTAAGTACTTCTGGAATATGCCGTTCATGAGGCTCATGAATACTGCTGGCACATTGGTCATTTTGAAAGGTACTATGACAAACTCGTAATGTCCAAACTGAGCTCGAAAGGTAGTTTTAGGAATATCACCTTCCTTAATCCTTAACTGGTGATACCTTGATCGGAAATCAGTCTTTGAGAATAATGCCGCTCCTTTCATCTGATCGAAGAGGTCATATATTCATGGCATCGGGTACCTATTTTTCACTGTAGCAAGGTTCAATTCCCTATAATCTATACACAGTCGTAAGGATCCATCCTTCTCCTTTACAAAAATTACTGGTGCACCCCAAGGTGAGACACTTGGCCTTATTATCCCTTAGTCTAGTAACTCTTTCAACTGCATTTGCAAATCACAAAGTTCCAGTGCTGTCATTTGATATGGAGTCTTAGAAATTGGTTCTTCACTAGGTTTTATCTCAATAGTAAACTCAAGCTCCCTCTCAAGAGGTAACCCTGGTAACTCATTCGGAAAAACATCATTAAATTCTGACAATACCGGGTACTGATCCAATGAGGGTCCCTTTCTTTCATTCACTGCTTCCACTACATATAGTCGACACCCTTAACTCAAGCATCGTTTAACCTTCATAGTTGAGATAAAACGTAATGACACCTTTCTCTGTACACCTTGGATCTCTACTGGTCTTCCTTCATCGTCGACACAAAGCACCCTTTTTGTGAAACAATCTACCAAAGCTCGATGAGATATAACCAATCCAATCCAATGATTAGGTCATATTCCCCGAGAGTAGTGACGTACACTTTCAACTTAGTAGTACACACTCCCAGGTCTATTATACAATTATCAACACTAGGTCCTACTGCTTGTTTTTCCCCCGAAGCCATATCGACTTGTTTAAAGTCATCATGCTCGTAGGCTGCCAACCCACTCTTTCCTAATGCAGATGGTGAAATGAAACTATCTATAGCACCAAAATCAAATAAAATCTTAATGTTGATATGATTTAGCGTACCTGATGACTCCACCACCATGGATTGATGTTCGGTCTGGCGATTATTAACCGCTGCATAAATCTGGTGGCTACTACTTGCTCTTCCCATTGAGGCCTTTCCTTCTCTATGCACAAATCCTGATTGTAACTCTGGGCAGTCACACTGGTAATGGGGTCCTCCACATCCCCAATAGGTAACACGAGATTGAAACTGCACACTATTCTATGACTTTCTCTAAAATGAGTTCCTTCCCCTGGAACCCCTGCCCCTACTAGTTGTTCCCTGAGATGGTCGTGGACCTACCTGCGTCGTTGGTGATGAACGAGATGTTGGACTCGTTGGCATTGAAATCCCTACGGCTACTGTCCTTGGTGCGACTTTGTTACCATATGGAGGTGGCCTTGAGCCCCCTCCCTTGGGAAATGTCCTAAGGGCCTTCCCTACGAATCCAGGACGATGCGGAAAGGTTGGTCTCGTACCTCCGGTTAAGTTCATGTGTTCCTCCACATAACACATATTTTCCACAACTTCTACTACCAAAGACAGTTTCCACATTCACACCATAGCCCTTATCTTAGGGTTCAACCCATAGACAAAGCGTTTTGCCTGTCGTTGGTCATTATCCATATATGAAACATACTTGACCAATTCCATAAACCTAATCTCATATTCCTCTACGGTCATGTTTCCCTGTACTAAGGCATGAAATGCTCCTACCTGTTGTTCCTCATAGTAAGCTGGAAGATATTTCCTTCGAAACCTCTTCTTGAAAAGTTCCCAAGATACGGTGTCTGGGGTAAGATGCAGTTGTCTTTCCATGTTGCCCCACCAGTTCAAGGCACTGTCTCTCAACTGAAAAATTGTTATCTTCGCCTTTGATGTGGACGCATAGTCCCTTAAGGAAAAACACCTTGTCATGCCTTCCAACCATGCTTCTATGCATTCACTGGTGTGACCCCCAACAAACTCTGGAAGTTTGATCTTCTGTAGTTCTCTAGTGATGCCTTCAGGTGGAGGTCCTCCCCTTGAATCCCTCGACACTTCTAGATTACCCATTCCAGATGGTGGGGGTTCCACTTTGATCCCTGCTGGTTGTCACCCCTTTAAAGTCTCATTTATGGCCTCGAAAGAGCGCAGTATGAGAGCTAGTTTGGGCGATGGTGGCAGCGGTGATGGCGGTGTTGGTGGTGCCTTCGACAATGCTCCTCTGCCTCGATTCCCTCGAGTACTAACCATCCTGTATGATTTAACCTGCATCAACCAAAGTTGTCAGAGTGAGTTAAAAGACGTTTCTCATTGCGCAACTTAACTATAAAACAGGGTTAGGCGTAAGTTGTTCTTTTTACTTTTCTGGAAACAAACATTACTCTCTTTAGGGGAGGTGGCTAGGTTAGGGCTAAAGCGTCTAAGCTTGATTTCTTCACCTAAGAAAACTATTGACTCCCTGGCCCGGTAGCTATGCTAGCTTTGCACCATATCCAATTTCTCTTACTTACCTACCTAGTCCGCATGAAGCCCCCTCCTGCTTGTCCTAGCCTAAGTCCTTAAACCTTCAGTTTAAAACTAATTAATCACTTTAACTAGTTTTTAAATTTAAACAAAATATAATATAATTTAAAACATTTAAAATTTAAACTATTAATTAAATCATAGATTTGAAACATAAATTTAAACCTAAAAACATAATTTAACATTAACATTAATTACTCATTTAATTACTTAATCATTAATTTAACTTAAATTATTCACTTTGATTAACCACCTTTAGTTAATCATATTAACTTATAATTAATTAATCATGAATTTAAAACCTAATTTTAAATATAAATAAATTTTTAAACATAAAAAAATAAAAATAAACTATATTTAAATTTAAACTATTTAAAATTATAATTAAAGTGACTAATTAAAATTTAAACTATACATAAAAAGAATGTAAACTATGAACACGTTTAATTATAAATAAAATAAAATAAAACTTTAACAAAATTCAAACTATTAATTACAACCTAAAATATTAAAACGTAAACCCCTAGTGGGGCAGTGGGTCCTCGCATGAAGCCCACGTTCCCTTCTCCTCCTTTCTCATCCCCTAACCCTAATTTTGTCTCACCTTTATATCTTCAAACCCTTTCCTCACTCGACTCCTTTTCTATTTCATTTTTTTTTGTCAAATGCTCAGTAGAGGGATGAGGTCGGCAGCCATGGCCATTTCTCTGCTTAGTCGACCCTGGTGTCCATGGTTTCAAGGTCTAGAGGGCATGTCGTGCACAGTGGAACGTTCCCTCCATTCCTTCGCTTTTGCCGCATACGAATGTAGGTTAACAAAATCCTCTTCCGACTCGCTCATTTACAACCTACAACTAACCAACAATGTCTTAGCTTCTGTGGTATTATATGTTCTCAGCTATATTTGGTTTTGTTTTGTGTGCTTTCTTTTGGGGTTTGGTCGACGGTTTGTCTATGTTCATCTTTTTTTATGGTTATGATTCATTTGAACCTTCATCAGGTGTTTCTTCTTTATATATATATATATATATTTATAGCCTTAGGCTTTCATGCGAACCGCCATGTCAATTTCATTTCTGAGTATTTAATCCATAGGGTTTCATTCGAAAGTCATGTTATTATCAGTGGGATTTTATGAGGGAAAGTTGAAAGGTTAATATGCAGGAGATGTCGTTTGTCTGAATATTGAGCTTTAGCGGTATTGGTTTTTGATTCCGAGCTTGAAAGATATATGTTTTATGTCTTTTAACCTCAATTTCTACAAGCTTTCTTTTAAAATCATCTTTAAGGTTTTGCAATGAAATATTGGTGTGTTTCTTAAAGATTTATGTTTAAATATAGAGGGATTTAGACGCCATGGAATACAAACTCTCCCAAGAAGGCCTCCTCAAAGTGCACAGCTATTTTTAAGTTGAAGGCAAGAGTTTTAACTCTCAAGGGATTGAAATGGAGCCTGATTCTAAGAGTCATCCAATTATTTCTTACGTGATGTCTCGCAAGCCTCCTCAGAAGCCTTTCATTATACCTTCCCAATTTTTCAGTAAATAGGACTCTAAGTGAGGGTGATAGAGAGGTTGAAGAAGGTATTGGAAATGAGATAGAAAATGAGGTGCTCGTCAATCAACTGCCCAATTTGAAAAATCCAGAGATACTAGCTTTAATGACTTTCGTTGTGTCTGATGTAGTCCATGCTAGATATGTTCTATAGTGTCTTGGCCCGCGACCTAATCATGAGGTTGTGGATCAAGCCAGGATCAAAATTGCCCAAATTGTTGACTCCTCGTCGATACAACTTTTTTTTTATTAGTTCTCTGTCCTTGCGCACTGCCTTCTGTGAGTAGTAGTAGGTTTTCGGGGTGTGTTTGGTGTGGCATGGTCTAGCGGGCTTCTCCATGTGGTTTTGTGCGGCTTTGGGCACTAATTAACTTGGTGTTTGTTTTTTTTTTTTTTTCCACACTGCGGTAGAATGCAGTCTCGTGGTCTTGGCACTGGGCTTTGTATATGGTGGTGGCACTTGGGCATTTGGCCAAGGATACCCACTTGTGTATGGAAATGGTGCTTGATCACTTGGCTTGTGCGTTGTGTGGTGCGACTGGCTCTGTGCGTTGAATTTGGGTGTTGTTAATGTGAAGTAATTTTAAAATTTAAATGGTTGGGATAAACTCATGCTATGACTACTATGATAATCGTGAAGGAAGAGACAAAAGGTTAGCCCTCTCAATGGATGTCCAGTTTTATTTCTTTGATATGTAAACTGTCTATAACCCTTATTTTATGTACAGGTAAAGTTGCACTATTTTCTTCGCAGAATGATAGTTCAAAAACATAAACTTCTACTACACCTTGAATGGCCCAAGAATGTTCTAACAGAAAACGATAAGATAATGACCAGAGTAATTATTGGTAAAAGTTTTGAAGGGTTATAATTAAGTAGACTACATTGATGAAGAATTTTAATATGTTACCTACAATTGATATTAACAAGTGGATGTATAAGTGGTTGAGTCCTTATTCTAATTCTTATTAAGATTTGAATTCCTCCAAACTCTTTTAGTGAATAGATAAAGTAGATGATCCTTACTATAGTAATATGATATTTATTTATCTAAGTTCCCTTTTTGGCTATATAAGGCAGTGGATTGCTTAGTATTTGCTAGTATGAATGATTTTAATAGTTATACCTAATGAAAAAGGTGTTGTTAAAATTTAATGTGTTTCTTAAGAAGAAGCTTGAGCTTACCATCTTTTGTTTTGTAGGAAGAACTCTTACAGATAAACAAATGGCTTGAACGAGTTAACATACAGTTGGCTCAGGTGGGAAGGATATCTTTCCTACAACACTGTCTCTTCTTCGTGATTTAATTAAGTTGTTCTCTTAGGGTTTCTGAGACACTCTTGTCATTCTCTAGGGTTTTAGGTGTCTTTTTTTTTTGCATTATTTATGGCCTTTAAGGGCTCTAAATTAAGGGTTTCCAGGGTTGTAATTAAAGGGTTTCAGGTTGCAGGTTTTGAGGGTTATTTACAGGACACATACCATAGCTTTTAGTCAAGAGGATGGGTGGGTAGGTAGGCCCATGGCCCCATATTTTAAACCAGTGCTCTGATACCATGTGTAGAGACCTATATTTAATTAGCCTATTAAATCTCATAAATTTTAACAGATAAGATTACTTCTATGTAGAAACAATAAGTAATTTATTTCATTTAGCATATAAGCAACATAAATTAATTAATGAACAACAATCTAATGAATTACATAATAGAATATAGATACCTATTCCTGATGCTATTATCCCAATATCTGGCTTTCCTCTCTGTTGCTTTGCCCAACCTGCTGCTTTGACCAAACCCTGCCCAAATCAACTAACCACCCAGCCAGCTAGGAGCAACCTGTCCGACTCCCTAGCTCCAATATACCATAAGAAATCTTGGCCCCCATTCCCAAAACTCCCAGCAACCTGGTGCCCCCTGCCATAGTTCACCCAATCTCCAAAACCAAACTCCTCAAAACCAGAAAAATATCCAATCCCTCAATACAATCCTCTCCTCCCAATTTTTCATAATCTTCACGAAGGCCTTTGCCCAGTCATATCTCCCCCCATTCACCGAATCCATACCCTCCATTAATTACCTTATCCTTCCCTTTATTACCTTATCCCTCCACTAAATTCTCCATTCCCCCCCCCCACATACGTAAAGTCTTATAATAAATAAATTTAAGTTATTAAGCCCCTTTAATTCATTAATCAAACCTTTAATGAGTCAATTAATTAAATTATTAATCAATCAACATATATAAACAATTAATTAATAATTAATTAATTAATTAAATTTATTAAGAAATAATCATTGTTTAACTAAAACATATTAGGACAATTAATTATCTAAATAATTATACTTGATAAACCTTAATCAATAATTTAAATAGGGTTGTTACACAATGATCAGAACACACCTTTGATATTCCTCCTTGAGAGTTGAAATATTCAACTTCTCATCATCTTCATTCACATGGTCTGCAACCCCACATGAATATTCATGTTGATGAGGCTGCTCTCCTACCTCTTCCTCCTTCTCTTTTGTCATCACTCCTTACTGATCATAACTCTCCTCTGAGTTCCCGAGACCCTCAAACAATCTCACCTTCTCTTTTCCCACCTGGAAACTTGAATTTTATTTTATTCCCTCCTGGAAGTCTACGAGATCCTCAAACGATCTCTTCTCATTTTCCTCCTGGAAATCTATGAGATCTTCAGTTGATCTCTCTTCCTCCTCACTAAGGCTTTCTCCAATTTTTGGTTCACAGATGTAAATCATCTCCTCCTGTATGTCACTGAGGTTTTCCACTTGCCTCAACCACCTCCTCAGTATTTTCTTCTGCTCCCTGGAAATTAAATGTTAAATAGGCCATGTTACTTTCCTCTTCATGGGCCACTCATAACTCCAGCTTCCTTTCCCTTCTTACTACATTTTCTACATTATCCCTTCAAGCTTCTCTTTTGTCTCATTGAGATCTTTATCCATATCCTCTTTGCTCATCTTATTGAATTATCATCTCGAACCTTGTCTATGTCCTTTGGTATCCATTTTCTCTTGTCCCTGACCTCCTGACAAGTATGTTGTTTGTTGTGCACCTAAAAAAAATGATTCACACACAGAGCATCAATACTCTATACCTCCTCCCTTTTCCTGTCATATGCAGAAAATATCAAACTCTGATAACACTTGATGCAAACCCCCACCACCTCCTCGGGCTTGTGCGACCTCCCAGTCTAGGACTGTTTATGTAGAAGCTGGATCAACTCTCATATCCATTCTAGATCCACTCTTAATGCAAACAATCCCTTAATTTGCTTTTGTAGATCCCAAAAATACCCAATAGCACTTTCTTTAATCCCCCTTTTACCTTTAGGATCAATTTCGAGTGCTAGCCCCTTAACATCGGCCAAATTCACATGTGACTGGGGGATATGACCGTGCACCTAAAAAAATGTGCTAATTTGGTGCTCCGAAGCTTTAGGCTCTGAAATTATTCCCAATATATCACTTCAATCCCTCTGAACGCCAGATTGGAGAACACTCGAATAGATATGGGATTAATAGTCTACAATCTACGCCGAGATCTACAACTCACAGAAAACTTCGGGGCTTTGAGATTTTGGAGATTCCCCTGCTCCAACATGCCATACCCACGAACTCGTGAATGCTGAACTAATATATTGGAAAATTGGTCTTCATCACAGATCAACGATTCATTCTTACTTTGAACTCCGTGCTTCAAGAGCTCTCACACCTCAAACCACGCTCCCTCCTAAATACGCGAACTCTGAATTGGCGGATAGATTAGGGATCAATGGTCCTACTCCATCCTATATCTATGACCTAGATTTACTTCGAGCTCTAGGACTTCAGATATTTTTACAACACAACACTCCAAATCCTCTAAGCTCGTGAACTGGAAAATTCTCCAGAGGATCATAGATCAATGGTCCACTAATTCCCATTAGCTAATGGTTGTGATCTTCTTCGAAACTTTAGGCTTCAATATTTATTTCTAATTACCACCACCAATCCTACAGATTATCGAAATGCGACTAGCGAATGGCTAGGATCCATGGTCCATGTGTCCTCATCAATAGATGGCCTAGATCTACTCCAGCCTTCAGGCCTTCGGCAATTTCTGAACCAAAGAAACCCACATCCAAATTCCTTCAGAGTGCCAAATATCTGAATGCACGATCTGTCACCATGTACACCTGACGCCGATGGTCAGGATATGCTCTTAGCTTTGGAGCTTCAAGTTTTTATCCTCCTTTCTGCACCACAACCCAAATTTTCCGAAGTGCCACACTCTCGAACTGTACTCGATTTGCTGACATGTGGCCTTATAGTCGACAACTAGGGTCTACTCTGGGACTTCATAGCTTCAGGACATCCTTCCCTTTGCACAAGAACATCCTGATTCTTCCAGACTATCAGGCCTCGAGATACCCATTTATCCATGGACACATGTCCATCATCTAGCAATAGTCCATATTAACTTCGGACTTTCAGACTTCAAGGAATTTGTCTCCTCCACAACACACACCTAAATACTGTTGAATTTGCGAAGTCTGAAGGAATTAAAGGGTTAAAACCCACACTTCTTACCTAGATCCAATGGATTTTGATCCTTGTGCTCAGATGTGATGGATGGGATCTGTTCTCCTTATCTACGTGATCCTCTTCTTTTCTGGGACTTAATCCAATGGCCCATATTTTTCCTACAACTAATCCAATGGTCATTGCAGCTTCTTCCTCCTTTGTTGCAGCTGCACTTTCCTTCCAACGAAGGATTTCTCAAATTATCAAAGGCTTGGCCTTTGAATATTCTTGTGCATGGATGACTCCTTGGCCTCTAATTGCATTTTGGAAAATTCTACTCCTCTTGATCTTGTTCAACACTTCGGATGAAGTGTGAGTGCACACTTGCAATTTTCTTGCAGTATGGGAATTATACTGTTTTCTCCTTCTGCAGTCCTTACAGGGCCCTGTGCGTACTTGCATTATCTCTCCTAAGCTTGTAGTTTCTCGATGTCATAGGGGCTTGGACCTTTGTTCTTTTTAGATTACTTATGTGCCCTCCTGGAACTCTACACTCTTCCTGTTGAGCTTCACCAATGCTTTAACAGTATATTGGCTTGTGCACTCTTTTCACTCAAATCTCCTGAGTCCTGAACTTGAGAGAGTCACCTGCGCACTCCTTGCGCTTTCTCTTAGAGTCTTTAGTAACTCTTATGTGCACTCCTTTCACCTCTGCTCTGTGTAAACTTATACTATCTCCCTTGATATTTCGAAACTATATATGGTTCGGCCTTTTCACACCTTGTGTTGGCTCCTTAGAGTCTTCATTAACTATGATGTGCACTCCTTGCACGACCTCCTCCTTGAGATTTTACACTACTCTGAGTGTAGGTGCACTCCTTGCTCTCACTCCGTGCACTCTTTGCACTATCCATTTTGAGTTTGATAATATTTTTGGTGTGCCTACCTGGCATGCTCCTCACAGAACTTCTAAATGAGTTCTTGCACACTCCTTGCGCAGGACTTTTAGAGTTTTATAACAACTCTAAGGTGCACTCCTTATACTTTTGTGAGAGCCTAGAACACTCAGAAACTACAGAAAAATAATTCTATCAATTCCTGCAAAGGAAAACATACATACATTCCTATCAACCATACATATGAACAATAAACATTCAATAAGCACATTCATCACACAGATAAACACACAGAAAGTCATATGTAGGGAAATATGCTTTTGTATTAAAAATGAATACTTTTTACAGTGTATACCAGACTGGATTGAAATAGAGTCTCATTTCTTTCTCTCCTTTCCTTTCTTATCTTCTCTAATATTCCTCTTATCTTCCTAATTGAAATATCAATACAATTCATCTTTTTACATAAGAGGGGATTCTCGAGACTTCCTCCACCTACCTATATTAAATTACATTTAATTCACATCTAGTCTGAATTGGATATAGATCAATCTACTTGTCATCCATTTAAGGAGACTTTACATGCAGCCTGTACAATCACAATGAATCAGCCTCCTTTGAGCCTTACAATATCAAATTACATTAATTTGAGATTTAAACTCAAAATTGAGAAAGTTCGCGCTTATCTCTTCTTGGGATCCTCTCCCTCCTAGTGTGATGTTACGATGGTTGTTGACGCACTACTGAATTGGAGATGTGCTTCTTCATGAAGATACTTCACAAAAGAAATTTTTTGCCAGATCTTAAACAAATTGATTTGGATTTTTGTGAGCATTGTTTTTATGGAAAACAGAAGAGAGTCATATTTCTCTGAGTCGGAAAAGAAAAGAGGAGTGAAAGGTTATATCTTGTGTATAAAAATGTACGGGGATAAACACAAGTATTATCTCTTGGTGCCTCTCATTATTATGTTACTTTTATTGATGATGCAACTAGAAAAATTTGGGGTTATTGCATTCGACAAAAATATGATGTTTTTGATACTTTTAAGAAATGGAAAGCTTTGTTTGAGAATGAGATAGGAAAAGGGTTGAAGTGTCTCACATCAGACAATGGAGGTGAATATTGCAAAAAGGAGTTTGATTATTATTTATCACACCATGGTATTCATAAAGAGAAGAAAGTTCCAGGAACACCACAAGAAAATGGTGTGTCATAAAGGATGAAAATGAAAATCATGGAGCGTGCAAGGAGTATGAGATTGTGTGTTGGTTTTCCCTTATAGTTCTAGGAATATGTTGTAGATATTGATGTTTACTTAATAATAGATGACCTTCAAGCTCTTTGGATGGTGGAATTCTATAGAATTCATGGGCAGGTAAAAATGTAAACTATTCATTTTTTAAGGCTTACGGTTGTGAAGAATTTGCCCATATTGATAAAGAAAATAGAACAAAGCTTGAGGAAAAATACAAGAAGTGTACCTTTATTGGATACAATGTTAATGATTTTGGTTATATCTTATGTGATTATGAAAATCAAAAAATTATTAGGATTAGAGATGTCATATTCAATGAGAAGGTCATGTACAAAGATCAGTTGAAGAGAAAGAAACAGGAAAAAGTAAAACCAGAATACACAATGTTTGACGAGATCACCGAAAAATAAATTCCAAAGGTACCAAAAAATCAACATGTACAATAGAAGGAGAAACAGGTACCTAAAACTACTGCAATTTTTATTAGAAGATCTACCAGGTTAAGTAGACCCCCTGAACGATACTCTCCTTCATTGTATTATTTATTGTTGATTGATTCTGGTGAACCAAAATTTTATGAAGAGGCAATGTAGGTAGACAATAAAAGGAAGTGGGAGAAAGACATGAAAGAGGAAATGGATTCCTTGGTAAATAACCTGAATTGGGACTTGGTTTAGTTTCCTACACGAAAAAGAGCATTGCGAAATAAATGGGTTTACAAGTTGAAGGAAGAAGATGGAGGCAAAAAGCGGTAAAAGGCTAGACTTGTTGTAAAGGGGTTTGCACAAAATAAAGCTTTATATTTTGATGAAATATTTTCTCCTTTTATTAAAATGACTTCAATTAGGACTATTTTAAGTCTCATGGTAGTAGAATATTTACATTTTGAACAATTAGATGTAAAAACAACTTTTTTCCATGGGGATTTGGACGAAGAGATTTATATGTAGTAGCCACAGGGGTATGAGGTCAAATGGAAGGAAAATTTGGTATGCAAGTTGAATAAGATATTGTATGGCATAAAGCAAGCTTCAAGGAAATGGTATTTGAAGTTTGACAAGTTTATGACAGAACACGGTTATAGTAGATGTCATTCTGATCACTGTGTTTATTTTAAAAAGATAGAAAATGAAAGTTATATTATCTTGATATTGTATGTAGATGACATGCTTGTTGCAAGGTATAATATGCAGGATATAAATTTTCCCAAGAAGAAATTAGATAATTCATTTGTGATGAAGCATTTTGGTGTTGCAAATAAAATCCTTGGTATGAGAATAACAAGAGATAGGAAAAATCACAATTTGACATTGTCTCAGGGTGAGTACGTAGAGAAGGTGTTGGAGAGGTTTAGAATGCAGAATGAAAAATGATTTAGTACACCTTTGGCCAGTCATTTCAAATTAACCAAAGAAATGTGTCCCAAGACACAAGAGGACATAGATTACATGTTCAGGGTCCCTTATTCATCAATAGTTGGAATCTTGATGTATGCAATGGTTTGCACAAGACCAGATATTGCACATGCAGTGGGAGTTGTGAGTAGGTATATGAACAATACAGGTAAAGAACATTGGGATACAATAAAGTGGATTCTCATGTATTTGAAAGGTATGTCTGCTCATGCATTATGTTTTGGAGGTTCAGACACTATTCTATAGGGATATTTTGATTCAAATATGGCAGGTGATAAAGATATCAGGAGGTGCACCATATGGTATGTTTTTATTGTAGGTGGAACAACAATAAGTTGGATTTATATAATTCAAAAGGTTGTTGCACTTTCAAAAATAGAGACAGAGTATGTTGTTGCTATAGAGGATAGTAAATAGATGATTTGGTTATAGAGGTTTATGGAGGAATTGGGAAAGAAGAAAGAGAATAACAGGTTGTACTATGACAGTGAGAGTTCCATTCATATTGCAAATAACTCAGCCTTCCATTTGAAGACTAAGCATATACATCTCAAGTGCCATTTCATATGATCTGTCTTGGAAGATGGACATTTGAAGTTGGAAAAGATACACACTAGCCAGAATCCTGTAGACATGTTAACAAAGGGAGTAACCTGGGAGAAATTCAGTTCCTCCTCAGTTTCAGTTGGTATTCAAGCAAGAAGATGAATATGAGAAATTTTTCAGGTACAAGAAGGATCATAGTCCAATAGATACAATAGTGGTGGAGTTGTTGAGATTAGTCTCCAAGTGGAAGATTATTAGTAATGGAGCCTGATTATCTTCCTGATTCATTGGTCTTTGTTTCAGCCATGTTTATACCAAATGAATACTGTACACCCTAGAATCATGTACACCCCTCCCTGTGGGGGGGTTGCAAAGCCCCCGAAGGAAAATTTTCCTTGTAAATGTATATTGTAATTTCATAGTAAATTTGGAGCATTCATTATAAGGTCGTAGATCTGACAGTAGAATTTATGTTAGGGTTTCTTTCCCTAGAAGGAAACCTTGTTTTAAGAGGGAAATGTATTGTGGCTATGCATCATTGTGAATATTGTATTCTGAGAGATGAGGCTATGAGAGAAATAAGAGGAAGTTACATCAGGTGTGTTGAAGGTTGTATCCCTTCATTTGTTGGATAATAAAAAGGAAGGACCTCACAATTTCTTTGGGGGACATATACCACATTGGGTGAACCACATATATCTGTGTCTCTTTTGTATTGTGTATCTTCTGTGTTTTATTTATGCATTTATTTTATTTTATTGTTCCGTGATCCTATTTTTCTAACACCATGCACCTGAAAACTGATTTGGTAGGTGTAAAAAAATTGGTCAACAACTTACAATGTCAAAACTATAACTATTTTCTTATGTAATAAATGGTGAATGAAGTAAAATTAAAAATACATGGAAAGAAACAAAAAGATTTATTTATGTACAAGGTGAGAAGTCTTGCAACATTCAGTACTACAAGAAATGATTGAAGAACCTCCCATTTACAGGAGCCTTGAACAACTCTCCATCTAGTTGAGCCAATTCCTATGTATTATTATTTGGAGCTACTACAACTTGGAAGGGTCCAAGCCAGAGGTTGTCAAAATTTCCATGTTTCCCTTTCACTTCTCTTTTGTTATCCCACATTAATACCAGTTCACCTGCCATAAAATTTGTTTCCTTGGTCCTTTTTTCAAAGATTTCTTTCATTCTTGTTTGGTGAGCTTGAGACTTTACCTGGACTTGCTCTCTAACCTGATGGAATTTGATCAATTGGATAATTCTTCTTTGCATATAATCATATTATTCTTCCCCATCTTGTACAAGATTCATCATAGAGAGACTAAGTTTGATAGGGAAAATGGCCTTTGTTCCATACATCAGTTGAAATAGAGAATTCCCTATAGACCTATTTATGCTTACTCTATCCTCCAAAACTACATATTTTAGGTGAGATTCTCTTGCTTTCTTATTTTTGGACAACATATTTTTGATGATCTTGATGATATTTTTATTTGAATAGTCTGCCAAGTCATTTCCTTGGGGATAATAAGCAATAGAGTGCCCAAGTTCTATGTTGTAATTTTTGAAAAATTGCAACTTGGCTGATTTGAAATCTTGGGAATTGTTAGTTAGGATCATTCTTAGGTACCCAAACCTAGCTAATATGTTCTCCTCAAGGAACTTGATGATGACTATGTCATGTTTTTCTCTTGTGGGGATGGTTTCTACCCACTTGGTGAAATAATGTGTGGATGTTAGGATTCTTTTGCGTTCTCCACTGGAATTTAGGTTAATTTCACCAATAAAATCCAAACCCCATTTTTGAAACGATGTCTTTCCTTTGACAATCTTGAGTGGGAGGGGTTGCAACATTTTCATTCCAGCAAACATTTGACACTCTACACATGCTCTAACCATGTAATTAACATTAGAAAATAGTGAAGGATAGTAATAGCCAACCCTAATTATTTTGTATGCAGTGGCTCTCCAGGCAAGTGACCCCCACACACTCCCTTGTGAAACTCATTTATGATGTCCTCAGTTTCTTCTTCAATAAGGAAATTCAAAAAGATTCATCCTAGATCCTTCCAAAACAATTTTTCCCCCAAAATGAAATACTTTACATCTTTGAGTTTAATAGACCTTTCCTTAGAGTTGTCCCATGATGGTTGGAAGCTTAAGTTATGTAGGTAAAATATTGTGTCCTTGCACCAATAATATTGAGAAAATTTAGGGCTTACCTTCAAAGGTGGTTCTTGTGTGTCATTTTCTTTTGGTTCTACTGCTACGATGTTTGCTAATAAGAAATTTATATCAAAATCCCTACATT
Organism: Picea engelmannii; assembly: GCA_009831015.1. Classification (NCBI taxonomy): domain Eukaryota; kingdom Viridiplantae; phylum Streptophyta; class Pinopsida; order Pinales; family Pinaceae; genus Picea; species Picea engelmannii. The sequence continues at coordinate 25,608 of ML796669.1, forward strand.
TAGATTCAGCTAGCAGCTTTGCAAGTCCTTATCCTTTTATCATATTAGTGGGTTTGATCTCCAAGTCATATTCCTATAGTTTGGCAATCCATTTACCCCGTATCCCATCATTTTCAAGTTGCGTAAGGATATCTTGTATTACACTAGTGGGCACATAAGAAAATATTTTTGAGTGCAATATATAATATCTAAAGGATTGCATTTTCTTGACTAGGGCACATGCTTATTTCTCCAGGTTGTTATATCTTAGTTCCACATATCTTAAATCTCTAATAAATAAGGCTATAGGTTTCTATTTGTTTTCTTCATTTTTGTGTAACGGTACAACAATTATGGTATGTTCTAAAGAAAAAGAGAAGACAAGAAACTATTTACCATAGTTTGGGTTGACTAACATTGGAGACTCTCCCAATGCCTCTTTGATTTGTTTAAAACACTCTTTAGCCTCAGAAATCCATTTTACTTCATGGTATTTACTCAAAATTTATGTGATATGATTTACCATTTCAACAAAATTTGGGACAAATATCCTCAAAAATTTGAATCTTCCCAGGAAGGATTGTATTTCTTTCTTGCTTCTTGGAAGGGAAATTTGCTTGATGGCCTCTACCATTTCGATATCTATATCCACCCCTTCTTTGAATACTATATGTCCAAGGATATTTCCTTATGTCATAGAAAAATAAGACTTCTTAGGATTTAAGGACAAGTGGAATTTTATGCATTTCATAAAATTCTGCCTCAGATTCCTTATGTGATCTTCATCTATATTTGAGAAAAATGTCATGTCATAAAGGTATATAACGATGAATCTTTCCTTTTCTCCCAAAAAATCTAAGTCTGACTTGTTGGAATATGGTTCCTACATTAATCAAACCAAAAGGCATATTATCATACATGAAAGTTCCCCATGGGGTTGTGAAGTTTGTCTTTTCCCTATCTTCATGATGCATTTCCACCTAGTTATATCCTGAGAAACCACCCATAATATAAATTATGTTTTCTTCTAATACTTTCTATAGTATGTGATCCATCTTAGGAAAAGGGTAATTATCTTTAAGAGAGCATGTTTTTAGGGTATTGAAGTCTACATAGAGCCTTATATCTCCACTCTTTTTCCTGACTAGAATAGAATTTTCCACCTATTTAGAATATCCAAGGGAAATTATGATATAATCATCTAGAAATTTCCTCACCTCTTTCTCAATGGCAGGCATGAAGAGAGGATTAAATTTCCTTAATTTTTCCCTAGAAGGCTTAGTACCAAGATTGAGTGGTATTCTATGTTGTATGATGATGGTATCATAAGTCATCAAGCCTTCATATTTCTAGGAAAAAACATTCATGTAATCTTTGAACAATTGTATATGTTTCTCCTTATTTTAACTAGGGATTTCGTTGGATAGCTTTATGTATTTGGGCTCTTTTGCTATCCCAATTTTGCATTCTTCAGTGTTGCCATCTTTGGGTAGAACTGTAGGCTTCCCAAGTACAACATTTATATCGAAAATATGTCCCAATGGTACCATCCCTTTGGGAATGTATTTATTGTTGAGATGAAGAACCTTATGCTCAACCATATAGTCTCTGAATTCATGGATGATTTCAAATTCCTCCTCATTTATCTATTTAGAATCCTCTTCATCATCTAAAACAATATAACCAATTTCAAACTCATATATCACCTCCATGGAATTTTTTATTTGTTGGTCATCTTCAAACACTTACTAGTACTTGATGTTATCAGGGATGGATGGTGTATACCTCATCTCAATTTCATATTTCATTTGGGGAACAATGTATGTTTTAAAAGTACTAGCTTTCACTGCTAAGGAATCAAACTGTTGGTTAAACTCTCTTGAGAAAACAATAATATTGAAAGATTCATAAAAATTATCAATCAAATCCCATACCTAATTTTTGTATTCCTCCATCCTGGGATTCCTTGTCTAATACTGAATTTTGATTTTCTACATTGTTATCTCTAAGTCTCCAAATGCCACTAGCTCAATGGTTTGCATTTTTCTTGTTGCCTGCAATCCTAGAACTGAGGCCTCATATTCAATTACATTGTTAGTGGCCTCAAACTCTAGTTTGTAGGACAAGTGGATTTATTTTGTTTTTGGAGAAATGAGTACTACACTAGCTCTGACTCCTTCTTTTTAATATTCCTCATCAAAATACATTTTCCATATACCACCTACATCTTTAGTAGGGCCTTCCAAAGGAGTTGTCAGTATTAGGGATTCCTTGTATTCTTCATTGACTGTGAGGATGCAACAACCAATATCATCATAAACAACATATATAGGGTGTTTTATAGGATTTTTCTAGTCACTAACCACATAATAAAAAACAAATCCATGTACAACCTCTTTTTCTCTCCCCCAAAAACTGGTACAATGGCATAATTCATGTCCATCTGCATTGTATCTCCCACCTTTCGTGCCCATGTTCTTGATAGTAGCATGCCATAATTTGTAGGAAACTCACCCACCACTATGTCCATCATAATACTTCTGACAGGAAGTTGAGCCAAAGTAAATACCATGTCTTTGATCAGCCCATCACAATTCACATTTCTTGCATTTAAAGAATAGAGGTCATGATATGAGATAGTTATTTCTAACCCTATCTTCTCCATGACTACTCTCAGAATACGGTTATGTAATTGTCCATATTCAAGCATACAATTATGAAGCATTTTATCATGCATATTCAATGTCACATAAAAATGTGCAATAAATTCTTCTTTATCATCTATGTCAGGGCCAAAAACTATAGTGTGGAACTCATCTTGTAGATTCATAGTATCATGAGGGATCATTGGTCCCTTTCCCTGTTTGTCTTTCTCAATCTATTTGTGATATGGAAGATTTTTATCCAATTCTTCCAGTGGGATAGGAATATTGATTTTCGACAACTATTTTTCAATTTTAAAAGGTTGAACTAATTCCTCAAATTCCTTAACTTCTTTTTCTATCTTTGAAGGTTCCCCAACCTCATTAACCTTGGGAATATTTGTTAGTTGTTTGAATTTATCCTTGAAAATAATTGTGTTAGGATTCTTAGGTTGGGGTTGGCTATCCTAGTTGGTTTCCTTCTATCTAGGTCTGAGATCATAATTCTTTTGCATTTCATCCTATGGTGCATCAAAAAACATCCTATATTGAACATAGGACAAAACTTCTTCATTTGATTCACTTTTAGGGATCTATTGTCTGTCGTTTAAGGAAAATTCATAATCATCTTGTGTTAGATGCATGGAATTATTTTCCCCTTGTAATAGGTGTATTTCCTTTGTATTCTCATCATATTCCCCCTCCATTGCTTCCTTCACCAAGTTGTTTTCATTGTTGATTCTCACATGGGTTTGGATGAGATTTTCTTCATTTCTTGTTTCTGCCCTCATGAGTTGAGGATTAAAAGGTATTTTGAACTGATTAGGTTTCCTTGTCGCTCCTTCTTGAGGATCTTTGTTTGCATGACCATTTTCCATTTCGAATATTGACATTTTATTGTTCAAAATTCTGATTAGTCTAGACATTTTTTCCATCCTATATTCATGAGAATGTTTGGCTAGATCAGATGGACTACAATCATCTCTAGCCTTTTTTATTTATACAATATCTAGATTTTGTTTCAGTTTACTTGATGCAATAATATTTCCTTTGATATCTATTGCATCATCCTGCATTATCAACAAAGTTGGGGCTCTGATTTCCCTTAATACCATGGAAAATTCAGCATCAAAAGACCCAACATATGTGACTTTAGCTTCTTTCTATGAAGGATTTATGTCTTTAGGGATATTGTTGTATATCTTGTTAGATCTTCTGTTAAATTCAATAACATGATCATTAGTTTTCTTCTTGAGTGAGAAAACTTTTGTCAGGTAATATAGAATGTCTCTCTTTTCCCCTTATTGTTTCATAAATGCATACGCAAGAGCCTACCAACTATCAATTGAGGTCAAGCCACAGGAAGCTCTCTGAACCACTTCCGGATGTCTCCCTCTAAAGTTTGAAAAAGTACCCTCATGAATACATCATTGTTCTCCACGAACATATTGTCAGTGAAGCCTTGGAAGGATTCTATATGTTCTTAAGTGAAATGAGTTTCTTATCCATGATATTTGGGAAAGAGATCCAAATCATTTTCAATTAGATCATGAACATGTAAAATAATATTTAATGGACCAAATCTAGTAGTGACAAAAGGATTTAAAGGTGGTGGGGGAGATTGGTTTCTCCCCATTCGTCCTCCACCTAAGGTGGCCATAATGTTTTGTAGGATGAGGTTATTGGCTTCAACGAATAGAGGGTTAACAAGGTTTTTCAAGAAGGGTTTAAGGGAAGAACTTGCTTCTCGACAGAACTCTATGGGTGAATTGTGTAGATATATTAAGGGTTCAGGATTAAGATTGGAAGTAGAATATGAATCAACATGTATGTCAACTAGCTCAAAATATTCACTAACTCTATGAACATTAGAAGGATATGTTTCTAGACTAGGGTTACCTGAAGATGAAGAGATTTGGTGTTCTCTAATACTTCTCCAAGTCACGAGATCCTTTGGATCTGAGTGTACTGGAGTCTGCTCGGGATTTAGGTTGATTCTGGTATATCTTATGTTAGATTCCATATCTTCCTTATGTGGAGTAGTTGGGAAAAAAACTAATAGTCGGATGTCAGAATCTTGCTTCACCATCAAGAATCAAAGCTTTCAATGTTGTATCTTAGGGAAATATATCTTCAAATTATGTTCCCTAATAGAAATTCCTTTTCATATGTTATCCCTCGTGATGTTTCAGGTTGTCAATGGAATTATGTTTAGTCACTCCGGGGGATAATACTTGGGGTGAGCCTTAAAGCCATGCTTGGAGTAAGTAAAATTATGTAAAAAATGGGTAGTTTTTCTCTCTCTCTTATAAAACTCTCGTTCCTCAAATAGTCTCAATCCAGATATTTAAAACCTTCAAATCCATAAAGCATTTTTCCACAAGTGTTTTTGAAAATTGGTTTTAATATTGGGGGAATGGTGAATTAGAAGAAATACAGGATAAGAATATAAGGAACTACAGAGAATGAATCTTATATATTATGGAAATAGAATAACGTGTTGATAAATTGATAATTTAGCAGTTTTAACACATATAAAAGATCATTAAAACATGCATAAAACAACTACATATTCATATATTTAAATCTATATTCTTCATTTCCAAAATAATTCCTTCTAACTTAGCTAAAAAGGAACTTTTCATAATGACACTTTATTTTAATAAATCTAATTACCAACCTAGATCTATCTTAACTTTGGATCTATCAAGCACTAAGAGGGATCAAATATCGATGTGAAAACCTATTTTAAAGTGAAACACTTGAGGAAATGATAGCACATTGGGAGATTTGATCGTTATTAGCACTTGATATATCCAGGTTTATGATGGATCTAGGATGGTTTCAGTCATGGGTGGTCACACAAAATTTATATATGATCAAGAGATTGTTGTTTTTCCAAATTTCCATTATAGCTTAAATGTCATGAGAGTGGAGCATTAGATTGTAGCATCCTCAATTATAGGCACCATGTCAAATGATTTCCTAAATTCAACCAAACAACCTAGGATATCGATTTTATTATTATGACATTCATTCACGATGATCCAAATCATAACTAGGTGGGCTTGGTGGAATGATAGCTTCCAAAATGGGTCTGGCCTTTTAACCCTTTTACCTCAAATTTCTAACCATATGATAATATTATTTTCCAAAATAATTACAAATAACTAAGCTAAAAGAGATATTCTCTTAATGGAACCTGGCTTAAATAAACATAATTATACTGATAGGAAGTAATATAATAAGAAAGAAAAAAAATCATCTAAAGGTAAATTAGGATATTATAAAATGTGTGCAATAATTTATTTAACCAAATGGATTGTATGCAAAAACCCCTTGAGAGTAAATAATATTGATAAATAATCAAGTCAATGAGGCAACTTAGGAGATCGATTTTATTACTACAACATTGTTCCTTTACGATGAACCAAATTGTAACTAGGTGGGCCCTGGTGGAATGATAGCTTCTAAAATCAGATTTATCCTTTAACCCTTTTTCCTTGACTTTCTAACCATATGGTACTCTTTGTTTCCAAAATAATTCCTTATAACTTAGATAAAAAGGAACATTTTTGTAATGACACTTAATTTCAATAAATCTAATTACCAACCTAGATCTATCTTAACCTTGGATCTATCAAGCACTAAGAGGGATCAAATCTCGACATGCAAACCTATTTTAAAGTGAAAAACTTGAGGAAAGATTTTCACCTCGAGAGATTTGATCCTTCTTAACACTTGATAGATCGAGGGTGAATATGGATCTAGGATGGTTTCATTCATGGGTGGTCACACAAAATTTATATATGATCAACATTATGTATATGTATGTGTCTAATATTAATCTAATCATTTGAAATTTACTCATTTTCCTCAGTTGGTTGAAAGTATAGAGAGTGTGATTGAGAATAGCCAATGTCAATCTATCTTATTCATATTTAGTATAGTGATACAAGTTGTAGATGATCAAAATTATGTATATGTATAGGTCTGAGATGAATCTGATCATTTTAAATTTAATCAGTTTCCTTAGTTTGTTGAGAACATAGAGTATTATTAAGAAGTGTACTTCAAGAGTTACATGAGGAATATGTTGAATAGAAATAAAGTAACATTGTTTAATGATGAAAAATGTGAATAATAAGAATGTAATAAATTACAAATAGTTCATATTGTGATCAATATCAATATATCTTCTTCTTCTTTTCTTATAGTCACACATGCTAGTTTTGTCATCTTTTGAATACCATCACATGAAAAGGGAGGCTGAAATTGTATACCATTCAAATATTCAACTCAATATGTTTTAGTAAATGTCATACCTTGTCTCTCTTGCTTCCCAATATTAATAGTATCTTTCTCTAATGTCAATCCTTGTGACTTATGGATCATTAATCCCAAATCAAGTTTCAAAGGAAGTTGGTTTTTATTACCTCTTTCAATAGGTATAATAGGAGTAGTTTGAGGGAATGATTCATTCCATGGAACTCCCACATAAATATGAAATCTTACTAAACCATATGTGGTTGGTTCTGAGGTTACAATTCCAATGTTATACTCAATTTGTTCTACAACTTGAAGAGCACCATTGACCACTGCTACATCGGTCATAAGTTCATCATCATTATGATATTTCCTTGTTATGATTTTGCAAATAATCATTTGTCACAAGAAAATGTATTACCTTATCAAAGGAATCTCTTGTGGAAGAATACAAGGAAGTATATGTACAATTCATAAGTAACTTTCAGTCTTATATAGTTGGCATTGCATCCCTAACATTCATAAAAAAAAATTGAAAACATTTCTTCTCATTGCTTTGTCCATCTTGTCAAAACATGGTATTGAGGGTCACAACTGTTGTGAATGATTTCCATAATTATTTTTCAAGGCCTTTAGATTCATATAAATTTTTATCCATAACAAGTGGAAACTGTGCCAAATCATCGACCAATATAACTAACCTACCACAAAAAGGAATGTTAGCATTTTATAGAAAGTCTGGCAATGTCTTGAATTAATTTTTGTTAATAGATTTCTTCCAATGAAACTCATTTCATCCATTAGGATATATTTCATGTACTTCATCTCTTCTTGTAAGGTAATTAAACATGATCTTGGTTGACATGTTATCTCTTTGATTGGTATTTGAAGTGTAGAATGAATTGTTGTTGTAGATATGTTGAAAGATTCTACCCTTGTAGAAGCTAAATAATTAACAGACTCAATCCAACACACACCAAATATAATCATGAAACACTAAAATCAATTCATGTATTTCATATAAATACCACAATATACAATTAAAGTCAATATAAAATTGACACATACTGAAATCAATGGATCACGTTAATCTAATTACACTGAAATTAATGCATCTACTTCAACCTATATTAACCTACATGATGTCACCCTAATTTAGTCAATCAAATATCTACAAAGGGATTAGAAACTGACATGTACACTGAAATCAATGCATCTAGTTAACATGATTACATGAAAACAACTTCTTAAATTATTTTTCAATTTGTGTAAACTCCCCACTAATTTTTTTGGATTTTTCCTTAGTTTATCAATGTAGACGTTTCTTCAAACCATTAGTTGTTGTAGTGATTATATGTGTTTTATGATGAAGTGGGTTTCAAAACCAAATTCCATCCTTTGGTGTAACAACCCTGGTTAAATAGTTGCATAGGGTTTATTAAGTATAGTTAATTAATTAATTAACTGTCTTAATGTGTATTAGTTAAGTAATGATTAATTATTAATAATATTATTTATTTATTTATTTATTGTTTAATAAATGTCGATTAATTAATTAATTGATTACTTAACACATTCAATGATTTGGGTAATGAATTAAATGGCTTAATAACTTTAATTTATTTTATTATAAGACTTTACGTATGTGGGGAGGAATGAAGCATTAAGGGGAAAGATAAGGTATTAAAGGGAAGGATAGGGTAATAAATGGAGGGATAAGGTGGGTGGCATTAATGGAGGGTAGGGAGTCGATGAATGGAGGGAGATATGACTAGGAAGAGGCTTATGGGAGGATCATTATGAAATTTTTAGGCTTAATTAATTGAGGTCACTACACATGGTATCAGAGCGTTAGTTTGAAATCTGGGCCTAAGGGCCAAGCTCCAACTCCAACTCCAGCTCCACCTAACCTGCAAGTCAAGCATACATTTTTTTTTTAACATAGATATAGACATAAATATAAAATAATGAGCATAAATAACCAAGAAAATCTTGAAATAACCCTCAAATAAAATCGGTAGCAGTAAGGAGTCGTGCAAATAGACCTACAACCCATAAACCCTAGGTAATAGACCTGAAATGACACTAAATAAATATATATATATATAACTACTTAGAAACCCTGAAGAAGAGAGAGATTGTTACAGGAAAGGAGATCTTGCGCTTATTTCATTCCTTGTTCCAACCACATGTCAATATTTAGAGACCACTTGCTCTCTGGTAAAATCCTCACCTGTAAATAGAACAAAAAAAAAAAAAGTACAAAAAAAAACTTGAAGGTTAACATTGATTATGTATATATATTATGTAAAAGAAAAAGAATAAGTAGCCAGAAAAAGATTATACACTTGGCCACCTGTTCCAACCAGACCACCTGTAAACTTGTAAACTACCAAACAAAGAATTTAGTATAGTTAGATGCAGGAGGTAATCTTCTCCAGCAGGGTTCTCTTTGGCCACTCGACTGAAAGGAAGAGGACCACTAGAAGCTACGAATGGAATTGGTGCTACCACTATTTCATTGCATAAAAAAATAAAAAAATAATAGTAAGAAATATAATATATAAAGCGGGGTCTGGGGGGCTTGACCCTGTGACCTCCACCCAAGTATCTGCATGAATATTACTCATACAAACCAATGACCAACCAATACACGAAAAAACCATTCATCATAAAGTCATCTAGGAATTGCCTCCATGCACAAGCATCTGAATGAAAGGATAATGCATCTGGTGCCTGTAAAAACGATCTACTTCCAAAGAAATACAGGGTAAAAATCCTCACAGACTAGGGCATAAGGATAATCTTGTGACTAAACAAAGAGCATACCTCCTTTTTAATAGATACTTCTTCGGTTTCACTATGAAAAACATAGCCTGTATCTAAATTCGATAGAGGGGGTTGTTATTAAGAGACCAAATTGAACGCATATACCAAAGTCCACAACCAATACACAACACAAAGCCACGTGCTAGTGGCAAGCACAAACTGGGTAGCCTTAGGCTCAAGCCAAGCACCTGCCACAAAACAACGCAGGTTAGCCATGCGTTCAATACACCAGTCAAGAACCAAATCCTAGCACCGAAGACCAAGCACTAAGGCACCACGAAGAATCCCACAAGGCAGGATACCCATTGCACCAACAACCAAACACCTACCACACAGCCTAACAACCAAGCACCTTCCATACAACACATCACAATCCAATGAAAAATACCAGTGAAAAACCATCAAAGGGAAGAGCCCATAGGCATGATTTGATGGTTGTTGGCAGCACACGAGCTATATACACAATGCCTCACAACCATCTGACTAGGATCAGTCCATTCTCATATTTGCTCCTGGAATCGACCTGAATTACGAATGCTACAAGTCTTCTCACTCTGCGATTATTGCCTGAATTTTTTTTTTCTACTAAGGACAATACCAATGATAGGTTCCAACCTTTACTCTTAGCATAAGAATTAAACTCGAAGAACAATGGAGAGTCGTCGGCTCAGTAACTCGGGATCACCGCATGTTTGTATGTTTCAGTGCTAAGAATGTGAATCCTGAATTTGTTACAGGTCCATTATAATAATCTAGGAAGAATTATAAAGCTGGGGAAGAATAACATTATAGATGTATTGACCACGCGCAATGCCCTCAAAAGACCAAAAATTAAAACAAAGCTAAACGATTTTGACAACAATAAAACAAAGCTAAATGATTTTGACAGCATATCCATCAATAAGACAACCAATGGTTACCAACAACATACAAGCCAGTTCCAAGACACCAGGATAAGCCATAAGAGAAGGCCATGGGCAAGGGGGCAGAGTTAGGGAGAAGAAAACCCTGGCCACACTTGCAGAGTGGGATAGGTGACAGTGAGGCAGCGTTAGGGTTGAGGATAGTTTAGGGTTTGTAAGAGAGGTGTGTAGGGTTGGGAATACGTGTGGTGAGGGAGGGGCACATGGGCCTCATGCGAGGACCCATTACCCGACCTTAGATATTTTTTTTTAATTATTGTTTTTTTTATTTTTTTTATTATTTTGTTTTTATGTTATTTATTCTATTTTGTTTTAAATTACGTTGAATTATTAAAATGTGTTATAAATTACTTGTTTTAATTGTCTTTTAAATTTTATAATGATTAATTCCAACGTAAAAAAATAAAATAAAAATTAATTTCAAATTTTAACTTTATTACAAGCATTAATATATTAATTAAATATTGATTAATGGATTAAATGACTAGTGGTTAATTAATTAATTAAATGATTAATAAGAAAGATTAATTAATTATAAAGTGTAATTAACATAACATATGATTTGAATAAAATTTATATTGGATTAGATTACATTTGGGTTAGATTAAATTTTGTGGGAGCAGACGGGTTTTCAACCCACGACCACCCACCACCCAAGCCTTAAGAAACAACCAAACACCAACGTGCCAAGGAAATCCCATGAGTCAAGCATCGAAGGATAGCCTTAGACTCATTTCTTCGACATTAGGTTGGAAATCACCTTAATTAGTTGTAAACACAAAGTATAAGGACTTAGAACAAGATAAGCGGGAGGGGGCTTCATGCACGCTAGGATGGTAAGTTAAAGGAATTGGCGAGTATGACGCAAAGCTAGCGTAGCTACGAGGTGAGAGGAGTCAATATTTTTCTTAGGTGAAGAAATCAAGCTTAGACTCTTTATCCCTAACCTAGCCACCTCCCCTAAAGAGAGTAACGTCTGTTTATAGACAAGTAAAAAGAAACTTACACCTAACCCTGTTTCCTAGTTAAGTTGCGCAATGAGAAACGTCCTTAAACTCACCCTGACAACTTTGGTTGATGTAGGTTAAATCATACAGGATGGTTAGGAATCGAGGGAATCGAGACAGAGGGGCATCGTCACAGGCACCGCCAACACTTCCAGTGCCACCACCACCATCGTCGGAACTAGCTCTCATACTGCGCTCTTTGGAGGCCATAAATGAGACTTTAAAGGGGCGTAAACCAGTAGGGATTGAAGTGGAGCCCCCACCATATGGAAAAGGTAATCCAGAAGCATCGAGGGATTCAAGGGGAGGACCTCCACCTGAAGACATCACTAGAAAATTGCAAAAGATCAAACTTCTGGAGTTTTCCAGGGGACGCGCCAGTGAACGCGCTGAAGCATGGTTGGAATGCATGACAAGGTGTTTTTCCTTAAGGGACTATGCATCCACCTCAAAGGCGAAGATAAAAAAAATTTAGTTGAGAGACAGTGCCTTGAACTAGTGGGGCAACCTGGAAAGACAACTGCATCTTACCCCGGACACCGTATCTTGGGAACTTTTCGAGGAGAGGTTCCAAAGGAAATATCTGCCAGCTTACTATGAGGAACAACAGGTAGGGGCATTTCATGCTCTAGTACAGGGAAACAAGACCGTAGAGGAATATGAGATTAGGTTTATGTAATTGGTCAAGTATGTTTCATATATGGATAATGACCAACGACAGGCAGAACACTTTGTTTATGGGTTGAACCCTAAGATAAGGGCTATGGTGCGGATGTGGAAACCATCTTCAGTAGTGGAAGCTATGGAAAATGCGCATTATGCAGAGGAGCACATGAACTTAACTGGAGGTATGAGACTGACCTTCTTGCATCATCCTGGATTCGTAGGGAAGGCCCATAGGACATTTCCCAGGGGAGGGGGCTCAAGGCCACCTCTCTATGGTAACATAGTCACACCAAGGACAAAAGCTGCAGAGATTTCAATGGTAGTGTGTGAAACATCTCATTCATCACCAATGATGCAAGCAGGTCCACCATCATCTCAGGGATCAGCTAGTAGGGGTAGAGGTTCCAGCGGAAGGAACTCGTTTCAAAGCCAGTCGCAGAACAGTGCGCAGGCTCAATCTCGTGTTACCTATTGGGGATGTGGAGGACACCATTACCAGCGAAGCTGCCTAGAGTTACAATCAGGATTTGTGCACAGAGAAGGAAAGGCCCCGATGGGAAGAGTAAGTAGCAGCCACTAGATTTACGCAGTGGTTAATAATCATCAAGCCGAACATCAATCCACGGTGGTGGAGTCATCAGGTACACTAAATCATATCAATGTTAAGATTTTATTTGATTCTGGTGTGACAGATAGTTTCATTTCACCATCTGCAATAGAAAAGAGTGGGTTGGCATCCTACGAGCACGATGACTTTAAACAAGTCGAGATGGCTTTGGGGGAAAAATAAGCGGTAGGACCTAGTGCTGATAATTGTATAATAGACCTGGGAGTGTGTACTATCAGGTTTAAGGTATACGCCACTGCTCTCAGGGCGTATGACCTAATCATTGGAATGGATTGGTTAGAATCTCATCGATCTTTGGTAGATTGTTTCACAAAAAGGGTGCTCTGTGTAGACGATGAAGGAAGGCCAATGAAGATCCAGGGTGTACGGAGAAAGGTGTCATTACGTTTTATCTCAGCTATGAAAGTTAAGCGATGTTTGAGGCAAGGGTGTCAACTATATGTAGTGGAAGCAGTGAATGAAAGGAAGGGACCCTCCTTGGATTAGTACCCGGTATTGTCAAGATTTTAAGGATGTTTTTCCAAATGAGTTACCAGGGTTACCTCCTGAGAGGGAGCTTGATTTCACTATTTAGCTAAAACCTAATGCAGAACCAATTTCCAAGACTTTGTATCGGATGACAGCGCCAAAACTTTGTGAGTTGCAAATGTAGTTGAAAGAGTTACTGGACTTAGGGCTAATAAGGCCCAGTGTCTCACCTTGGGGTGCACCAGTAATTTTTGTAAAGAAGAAGGATGGTTCCTTACGATTGTGTATAGATTACAGGGACTTCAACCATGCTACAGTGAAAATAGGTACCCAATGTCGTGAATAGATGACCTCTTCGATTAGATGAAAGGAGTAATGGTATTCTCAAAGATCGATTTGCGATCAGGGTATCATCAGTTAAGGATTAAGGAAGGCGATATCCCAAAAACTTCCTTTCGAACTTGGTTTGGACATTATGAGTTTGTCGTAGTACCTTTCAGATTGACCAATGTGCCAACATTATTCATGAGCCTCATGAACGGCATATTCTGGAAGTACTTAGACCATTTTGTACAAGTCTTTCTAGATGAGATCCTCATCTATTCCAAGAACGAAAGAGAACATGAGGAACACTTACGAGTAGTGTTGTCCTGCCTTAGAGAGAACAAATTGTATGGGAAGTTGTCAAAGTGTTCCTTCTTCCAGAAAGAAATTCACTATTTAGGTCATATCATTTCTGACGAAGGAATCTCTGTGGACCCAGAAAAGGTAAAGGCCATTATGGAGTGGCCAGTGCCAAAAAATGCCCAGGAGGTGAGAAGCTTCATGGGGCTAGTAGGTTATTATCAGAGATTTGTGGAAGGATTCTCAAAAATAGAGAAACCCATCACCACTTTGTAGTGCAAGGGGGTCAGGTATGAATGGACAGAAGAATGTGATAGTGCATTCATTAAGCTTAAGAGGTTAATAACTAGTGCATCAATTCTACGAGGGTCGAATATGGAAAAGGACTTCACAGTCTGCACGGATGCCTCTAAGTAAGGGTTGGGGGCCGTGCTAATGCAGGATGGAGGGGTGATAGATTATGCGTCAAGGAAGTTGAAGAAACATGAAGAGATATACATGACTCATGATTTAGAGTTGGCAGCTGTAATGCTAGCTCTGAAACTTTGGAGGCACTATCTTGTAGGAAAAGACTTTGAGGTCAAAATAGACCATAAAATTTTAAAACATCTCTTCACTCAGAGGGATCTAAATGCCAGGCAAAGGCGATGGAGTGAGTTTATGAGTGAGTACGATTTTGGTATTTCATACATCAAGGGAAAGGAAAATGTGGTCACATATGCCTTGAGTAGGAGACCACATGTCTTCTCCTTGGTACCCTTAAAGGTCAATCTAAGGGAACGTGTGTTGACACAACTCCAAGGAGATAGTTGGTATTTAAAAGTTACTTCAAACCTTCAGAGTGGGAGGAAATTAGATCCAAAGTATGAAGGATATAGTCTAGAAGTAGACGGACTGTTAAGATATCAAGGAAGGATGTACATCCCTGAAGATGGGGATATTTGAAGCATCATATTGAAGGAAGCCCATATATCACTTTAGTGTGTGCATCTGGGTGTGAAGAAGACGTACGCAGACATGAGGAAGCTTTTCTTATGGGTAGGCATGAAGCGCGATGTAGTCCATTTCTGTTCATTTAGGTTTCTGTGGTGAGAAAATTGTTCAGAATTTGTCGGAAGAACCACAGTGTTATTGACAGCTTGTCGTCGACGTTTAGGATCCACAACAGGATCCATCTTCAGGACAAAAAAGCCTGAGGAAAAATAAGAGAGGAGCCTTTAATAAATAGTGATGAGGCCGGTGAAAAAACTACGGTCGGCTGAGTGAAACCCTCGTTTTTAGGAGATTTTTTCAAAAGATAATAAATAGTGGTTTAATTAATGAGTTAAGTGGTTTAAATATTAGGTTTTTATGTTAAATGTAGGCTAGATTTAGGGTTGACCAAAAGGTGTTAGTATTATAAATATTAGTTTTATGTTAAGGTTAAATTAATGAGGTAAACCCTAGGTTTGAGGAAGTTAATATAATTTTAAGTTAATTTGACTAAGCATTGTTAGTATTATAAATATTAATTTTAAAATTGAGGTTAATTTAATGAGGTAAACCCTAGGTTTGAGGAAGTTAGTATTATTAATATTAATCTTAAGTTAGTTTGACTAATTATAGGCTAAATTTATGTTCATATTATTAATATTAAATTTTATGTTCAAAAAAGGTTAAATTTAGGGTTAACTATATGGTATATGGTGTTAATAATATTAATATTAATTATAGGTTAAATTAAGGTTAATAAAAAGAGGTGGCATTAATACTATTATTAATATTAATCTTCTGTTAATTATAGGTTTTATTAATATCATATCAGTGGTAGAGATTATAAGTTGGAATCACTTAGGTTGGTCTTGGAATTAGTTTAATTTTTCATTGGTATTATGTTGGTTAAGGTTACGTTAGGTTAATAGTAAAAAGGTAATAATAATAATGTTATTAATGTAAGTTAAAGGGGTTTTTAGGTTTAAGGTTGGTTTAGAAGATTAGGTTAAGTCAAGGTATGGAAAAAAAGAGGGTGTAAGTACTAGAGTTTTGAGTGTAAGGTTAATAACGTTTCCTTTCCCGAATGAGCGGGATCCAACTTTCACTAATCTCTAGGCCATTGTCTCTATTTAGGTTATCGGGATTTTTTATGATTTCGATTGCTTCTCTAATTCGTCTTTTAAGGAGATGGTCTTCTTTAGCTAAGATTCTGGTGTCCTCTAGGCATATGTGATGCTTAGTTGTGAGAGAGTGTTCTGCTAGTGCTAAGGTGTGAGTTCGTTCATTCTTGATGTCAGCACTATGCTCTTTAATCCTAGTGTTGAAAGAGCGGCCTTTTTCTCCAATGTAGCATTTTCCACAAGAGAAATCTATTATGTATACTCCTTTGAAATTGTGTTTTTTCACCCGCCTCATCACTATTTATTAAAGGCTCCTCTCTTATTTTTCCTCAGGCTTTTTTGTCCTGAAGATGGATTCTGTTGTGGATCCGAAATGTCGACGACAAGATGTCAATAACATTGTAGTCCATTTCATCGTTGTTGGTCACTATAATTGCTTAATTAATTTCAAACAACCAAGTGAAACATAAATTATCAACCCAGGGAAGTCTTTTGTTTCAAAGATAGCCATGCACTATATATGCTCAATTCCAAAAGCACTTAGTGTTGTAGTAAAGAA
>ML796669.1:57823-77889 GCA_009831015.1 Picea engelmannii
AAGAAGAAACCTTAAACCCTCATCTACAAATCGTACCTTATCAACATGAAAGATCAGATGTTTTCCATGAAAGTTTTGAATTATCTATCGTACAGGAGGCAAATTTAGATGATCATATTATGTTGAAGAATTTATCACCAAAAAAGAGTGAAAGTTTTAAGGAAAATGAAGAGGAATGTCTTGAGAATACCATTGTTAAATATCATAGCTCAAGATATTATTTTCATGTGCTTATTTTTTATTCTTTTTACTCTTTATATCCCGATCTCTTCTTAGATTCTAGTGGACTTGATACTTTACCCACAATATCTTACTCTTTTCCACCACAATCCAATCTTTTCGATATGCCAAAATTTGGTGAAACTAATTCCAAACATAACACTTATCAAGTCGGATTTGATACTCTTTCACTTTCATCACTCGCATGGAAAAAGGACATGTTGCAAGATGATTTTACATGATTTATTTTTGAAAAATACAATGCACTCATCCTTATGGAGATTGAATATTCTACATTGCATATTCATTCTTTGATTAGTTCGAATTTTAATGTTTATGCTTCATATTTTGAAACGATCAATCTCATCAAAGGAAGCATTCAAACCAATAATCTAACTGATGTCATGAATCCTCTTATGATGTGTTCCCCATTGATATATCCATTTCATCAAATTCATAGTTTGCATCCTAATTTTTATGACAGGATCTTAGAATGGCTTGAAGATTCGTATCTAAAAAATATTCATAATAAAGATAAAGTTGTGCTTGCTTTGTTTTTACCTAAATATCTAGGAAGTAAGCATAACATGATTCTCTTAGATTCTTCATGTGAAGAAATTGATGAACACTTGGAGAATTGTCAGGAGGATGCGACACTTCGGCCTTGGTTGATGGTTATGTCAGGTCCCTATAATAATGAAATTTTTTCCAAACTTATTTATGTTCTTCCATGCCATTATAACCCATATCACGACCAGATTGCAGAATGATTGGAGGATTTATACATCAAGAAGTTTCAAAAGAATGGTAAGTTCGTGCTTGTTTTGTTTTTAAAAGAATATATAGGAGGTAAGCATGACATATTTCTTTTTCATCTACAAATACTACATTCTTTTATTCTGATTTTCAATTTTATATGCCTTGCAGGATTGAAGATACTCTTGTGGCTGCATTGGAAATACAATTTTACTTAGCGTTTTTATATATTTAGTAGTTAGAGTAGGTTTAGGAGTAGGTTTTCTTTTAGTTTTCTTTCTCAATATTTCTTTGTGTAATAATGCAGTTATGAACATAAGAGGGTACACCAAGAGAACCATAATATGAATGTTGTGAGGGAAGTCCACTTTAAATATTTTTCTCTTTGTTTTTTGTTGAATATTTCTTTTCAAAAATGCAGTATCATCATGAAAAATTTAAATGGAAAGTAAAGAGATAAGTAAATTTAAACTATCAATTCAACTCTGACCCAAGGTGCCACGAGTATGACTGCACTCATCTTAATAAGGATTTTTCTATTTTCGTTTAGTCTCTTTTTTTATTTTTAATAATTACTCTTGGTCAAAGTAACATCTTATGCATCACTATCTTAAGAAAAGGACTTGCTCGCACATGATATTTTATATGATTCAGTTCTTCCTTTATTTTATAGTGAGATGATAGTGGATACAAAAACTTAAGTTTATCTTTGGCCAAAATCGTTTCCTGAAAAGCTTTCTTTTGTTGTTTTGATTTTGTGTACTTCTTATTTTGAAGTACATTAATAAAATTTGATTTGGTTTATGGTGTGTTTTCATTTTCTTTGATTATTTTGAATGAGTTTTCTTCTTATCTTTCTTTTTGAATCAATATATTTCTGATCAAAGAGATATTGTCGAAGGAAGCATTTACTTTAAGACTTGTGTTTTTCAAGCAATTTGAAATAGTTCAAAGAGGTCCTGATATTAATATATAGCTCAGACAATTGATTTTTAAGTCAATTGTCACTTTCATTTTGTCCTCAAATTGTCTTTGCCAGAGTATTACACTAGAGATATGATTTAAATCTTTGAGAATTATGAAGATATTTAAACTTGTTACGCCGTCCATATTCTTAAGGAATCACTTTTAAGTGCTTCCCCATTCTCTAGATGATTTCTTAAAGGAAATCTAAAATCTCTAAACCATGATAAAACTTCCAATTTTGAAAGGAAATAAATTACATGGTCAACTATTCACCTATATTGCAATTAACCTCCAGTATCACCCCACTCTCTTTGTCATCAAGAAATATATAATTGTATTATTATTTAAAAGTGGCATAAGAGGGTTGGAAGCAATTAAGTGTGGGAAGTGTGTGTAAACCTGTCGGGGTACTGAACAGGCTCGTTGGCAGCGGGTAAATGCACACATGATACCAAGACAACTTTGTCAGGGTACTAAACAGGCCTCCTGGCAACGAAGCAATGTCAGGTCGAGAGGTAGCATGTATATGTTTTTAAAATAGCTTTTATGGAAGTATACATCATGTGGATACAATTATTGGATGGGATTAAAGCATTTGAGTGGGTTAAATGACATCCCTGTCGAGGCTATGGACGTATGCTCACAGCAGTGGCTCTGTCAACGGTATTGAAGTTCTTTTATAAACATCGTGACTCTTTGATTAAGACATTATTTCAAGTTATAATCCCCTATAAAGAAAATTCTATTGTCTGGTTATAACATTGAGCTTATCCTAATTCCATATGGTCTCAGAGTGAATTTATTTTAGGGAGATTAAATCATTTTATCAGTATTATTATTTTCTTCCTGAGATGAAATCTTACCAGATCAGAAATAACTGCTTCACCCAGTAAGTCGCCATTTGTTGATCCCCAACAACTCCCCCTATCTTTTTACAAAATTTAAAGGGCCCCTATTAGAATCTTCATAATTATAATGAGCTACAGAATCAACCTTTTCAAATAGTTCCATGCCTTGGATTTTTTTGAGACAAACTTAAGACATTCACTATAGTATGAAATATTCATTACAAGAGTATATGTCAAAAGTTAGAAACGAGCATAAAAATCTCAATTTAAACAAAAACGTTAAGTTTTATCAAATGTTTACTTTCGTTTAAATTATGATTATGTGTTCATTCTTTTGCTCATTAACAAGTTTGACTATTTTGAATAATGTGTTCAATACTTCATCAAATAATATCTTGGTTGGTTTCTCATTTTCATAAAATCATTTGGTGATATTAATTAATTAAATTCTTTTTTCATTTTGCATCTCATAATAATAATAAAAAATAAAATAGAATTATCTATCATTTGTTTGATTTGTAAAAAAAAAAAAATTAATATTTTTCTCTTCTCCATTAACTTGAAGCTTCTAGATTTTTAGGATCATTATAAACAATGTTTGTTTAGAACTTATAGTTAGTTTAAATTCATTTTTTATTTTATTGTTCTAGATTTTGTTTTATTCTCAATTTTTAGGTTATTAATTTAGGTTTCTTTTTGTTTCACAGGTTTCTATTATCAAATATTTGATACAGATCTGATCATGGCTTGATTTTATTATCCAAATACGTTCAATATGATTGATCCAAAAATAATATTGGATTGCTACAAATAATTTTATGAGCAACAACAGATAAAATTTGGAAAGGCGCCAAGATTAGACAAGCGATATTGCAAAACTTCTTGTAGCCAACCCGTCAGGAATTTGAAGAAACGGTTGAAAACCCAGAACCCAAATGGACCCATTTACCTTTCATGGAGAGATTTTTCCAAAACAATGCACGATTGGAGAGATATTTGGGTCTCTTTACGAGGTAAATTTCAGGTGGCGGAAATTATTAGTGACACCTAGACTGTTCATTCATTTTATAAATATATGAGAAAGATCAAAGCCTAGGGATCCAAGAAATTGAGAGAAGGATTTTAATCCTTTCTCTTTTGTATATTATTGCTTTTGTAAACTTTTTATTTCTTTTCAAATGGAGTAATGGATGGCTGGAATCTTTTGGAGAATAGATGAGTAATTTTAAAGAAGAATATGGAGTTCCAGGTTGCTTAATGGCTTTTGTCATGTGAGTAAAATGGTTTTATTTTCATATAATATCTTCATATTATTTGAATAATTGATTATGCATTGATTTAAATAGCTTTATTCATTTTTATCAATACATGGTTAATTTTTATCATTTATGTATTAATTTTTATTTTTTTCAATCTTTAAGAGTCTATTATCTTAAAAATTCTTCCAGGACTACAATATGGGCATGTGAGTTTGAGAAAGAATATGGGAAAGCAGTTCATATTTGGCTTTAGACCTATGTGATTCTTATTCCATTTCATTCTTTCATTACTATTGTATTATGAGAATGTTATTATGGTTGATTTTAGATTTAGCTTGTCATCATATGGTGTTTTCATACTATTAAATGTTATATGTTGTCCATAATTTCTTATTCCATTTTTTATGTGTGATCAATCGATCATTTGATTATTGTGGAATTTATTTGTAATGTTAAATGATGGATAATATCAATACTCAGAATTGAGTTTTGTTTCATTCTTAAATATTGATTATCTTAAGATCACATGATTTTTAATTAGTTTTCTTCATGTTGTTATTAATTTACTCCAATATCAAATACTTGTTTGAATGTATTCTAGAAGTGCTAGTATTGTTTTGTTATAGGTTTCCCTTAACAACAGTACATGCAGGAGTTCATACAACACAGAAAGATAATACTAGTTTCGTTGATCAACTACATGTTATTATGTGTGTTATTTAATTAAGTTGTTTATGAATGAAATAATGATTACATTAATTAGCTTTGACTGTTTTTGTGTCACTATTTCAATCATATTCATTTAGTATTTATTCATTTAATATCTTTAAAAAAAATCCAAAAAGAAGTGTTGTTCATATTTGATTCAGAAACTTTATCAAACAATCATTTTTCGTAAGATTTCATGCAAATATTGTAAAATGTATATAAATTGTTCATAATCATTTGTATATTAACATTCTTAGATAAATATTTGTAATTATTGTGTCGATTGTTAGAATATTTTCTTTAGTTAGTTTATTTTATTTTTCTATCTTTAGGACCCTAGTTGGCTAACGGAGCCATTAAACCTGTCAGAATAGGTTACACCAAATTGCTTGGGCTATTTAGACAACCTCGGACCAGATCTATTCTTCCAATTGATGGCATGTCAAATTCGCTCGTCAACATGACCTTGAGATCGAAGTATTGTGCATTCTTGCATTGTAAGATCTTCAGTTAGGTGTGAAGATCAACCCTGCAGATTGTTGCGCAGGGAGGGGAGAGAGAGAGAAAGAGAGAGAAAGGATTTGCAACTAAGTGTCTAGATAGAACTGTATGTTTTCATCTAATATATCAAGAAACACAGTTTTGTGCATGTAGCCCTAGGGAGAGGGTGAACCACGTAAATCTTGTTGTTATTTGTGGTTGATGTTGTGCTCTTTACTATTCGTTATACTATTATTGTGTTTTTGTTAAAGATAAGATATCTAGTTAACTTTGTGAAGATAACCATAAGGTCATTAGGCATATCTATAATATATTGTGTTGTTTTTTGGAGATCCCCTTTCATTTCCTCTGGTTGCATACACTTGTGTTTTGCAACCCCCTATTGCTACTTTAGGTGAGACTTTATCTGCTTCAAAGGTGTTGATGAAAGGGACAATAGTTAGGGTTTATTGGTGTGTTGTTAGAGTTGAACCCTGGGTCTGTCCCTGTGCCAACAAATGGTTATGTTGCCAAGACTTGGATCTTCTTGAGGGAATGTAAAGGTGGTTTCCATCTAAGAAAAAAATTTAGAAGTGTATAGAAGAACAAGAAAGGGACTTCACCGGCGCCCAGAACATGAATCCTAACATTAGTACAAAAGATTGGTTGGGAAGGTACATCTTTATTGATGTGCATGAGATTTTCTTTGGAGGAATTCATAAGGATTTGTATGAGTGGTTATCCAGATTAGCAGACACCCAGTTTGAGATCATATCTAGACCACCTGTGGTTTGGACAATGACGCTAATCAATAAAGTCAAGATAGTCGATAAGGTTGTGTCAAGAGAAGTAGATCTCTAGTTTGATAGCACTATTGGAGGGTAAATTACGAAGTTTTCTATCGACAGAGTAGAATCATACATTCAAGTAGAGAGGTATTTATTTAAAGGATCTAGAGGGAAGTTTCTACAATTTTTTAAGCTAAATATTAAGATGATATTGCATGATAAATCGTAAAGATATAGTAATCAGTTGGATTTTAAAGATAATGTTCAAAAATTCAAACAACGACAGTGACGTAGAGGTTGGACACACGCGTAGTGGGAGATCGTTCAGAAAGGTTACTTTCGTAGACCTATTTAAGCAGAGTTACGGACCATTGAATCAAGACGAATATTTCTACAGTCTAGAGGAAGTAGGGAGGTCAGACGAAGAGTATTCAGAGTTCGCAAGAACACAAGAAGTAGAGATTGAGGAACTTTATCGGGAAGAACTAGAAACCTCAGGGACTATGCCTACTATTGAAGTAAGAACTATTACTCCTCCTATTGTTTTAGAAACATTAAGTAACCAAAGTAACCAGAGTAGTCAGAGAATTCTGAGTATTGTTACAAGCAATTTAGTACATACTCAGTCAAGAAACCAAGGAATATCTATGGTAGATGAAATGAGGTTACCCATATTCATAGGAGATGGATATGAAGATCCTGACTAGCACTGGTTCTTATGCGAAGTTGTATGGAGCGTTAATAAAGTCACCGACGAAGCTATCAAGAGAGCTCAGTTTAGTAATACCTTGAGGGATCGTGCACTGAGATGGTACATGAAATTTTCTTCAGGATCTATAGAACCGAAGCCACTAAATGATATCAAGACTGCGTTGAGTGCGGGGTTCAAGAAACCTAAGTTAGAGTCACAATGCATTACAGAGTTGAAATAAATCAAGAAGAAAGTGACTGAATCTATTTGGGAATTTGATCAGAGGTTTAAGACCCTAACAGACCACTTAAGTTTTCAAATTCCATATGAACAACATAAATAATGGTTCATCGTTGCCCTCCTTCCACACATCAGAGTCCCTTTGATGAAAAAGAAGGTTGCTTCATAGGTTGAAGCCTTGTATATTTCCATGAAACTAGAAGCAAACCATATAGGAGAAACCAGCCCAGGTATGAGCCAGATTTTGAATCAGCTAACTAGTTTATCTTTACAGGTCGAAGATATGAAGAAGGACAAAGGAAAGGAGAAAAGAGAAGACATCTGGTGTATCATATGTAAATTTGAGGGCCACGACAAAGAACAATGCCCCCTATTTAATGAATATTTGGCCTCTGGAGCTCCTAACCCTTTGAAATAGGCTATTGTACCCTAGTACGAGGTATGCAGAACTAGACATCGCCATGGTGAATGTCATTATATGAAGAAATATGTCTAGACCCCCACCAATATTTATTGTACATTATGCAAATCTATGGGATATGATGAAAAGGACTTTTGGGATTATGATATCATGCATGAAACATCAAGGGATACATATATAATTCAAGGAGAATTACAGCAGGAAGGAAATACCACGCAGTTCAACTCCCCAGGGAGAGGAAAATTCAACTTTCATGGTGGATTTAGAGGAAGAGGACGAGGTGGAGGCATGGGTCAAGGTCAAGGTGATATTATTTTCTATAACTGTGCCCAACCATGTCATTTGGAAAGGGATTGTTAGAACCCTTGTACTACTTGAAATTACTGTAACTCGTTTGATCATGTAATCAAAGAATGTCCAGTATTGTTAGCTAAACTTCAGGAGAAACGAGGAGGAAACATGCAAGTCCAACCAATATAATCAGAACCTCGCGGTGAGGATCCCAGATTCATTGTTATTACTAGTGGAGGCGTTGTTATAGGAGAAGATAGGGTGACTCCAGGAAAGACTACGGAGGGATCGGGGATTAGAAGAGCTACAGAGAAGGCACATATTTTTTATCCAAGAAGAGAAAAAAATACTTTCTAAGAAGCAAGTAAATAATTTATTGGAGAACAAGCTTCTTCATCTAGGGCACAGCCAGAAAATAGGGAATTTGAAATGCCACCAGCATTTGATCAGTCTTCCCTAGATACACAAGGAAAAGAGGTAAGAAAGCTTATGGACTTCTTATATACATGTATCAATTTGATTAAAGATTAAAAAGTTGTACAGGAACTACAACACCTGATAAGACAATATGAAAGTGGAAGAATAAATACTTTGCTAAGTAGAGTTGTGAATCATTTATCTGGGAAAAGGAGGAAAAATAAGGAACTGCACCTTAGTTCCCATATTGGATACTACAACATGGATTATGTGGTCCTTCACTTGGGATCAAAAGTAAATGTTATGATGAAGCAGACTTGGGCACTGATGGGAAAACCTAGGTTGATTTACTCTCCTATCAGGCTCAAGATGGCTAATCAGCAGGCAGTGAGCCCCTTTGGAACACTAGAGCATGTCCCTGTAGACATCGATGGGGTAAGGACATTTGCATATTTCAAAGTGATTGAGATCGTTGATGATATTTGTCCCTATCCTTCTCTGTTAGGAATTGATTGGGCTTTCAACAATTCGACTATTGTTGACCTAAAAAAGAGAATAATGACATTTGAGGGTAATGGCCTTAAGGCCATTGCACCCCTTGATCCTGATGAAGGTCGCAGATACACAGAACCTATAAGAGAAGAAGACCGCACATATGAGCTAGAGAACATCTATAAACTGACAAAAAGACAACATGATTACATTAATCGTACAACAGATGGAAATATTAGCTGGCAAAGTGAAAGTGCATGCTCATCAGACTCAGAAGAAGCATTGGAAAACTAGCAGAATAGAATGTATGAAGTATCTACGCGGAGGTGTGCCATATTGACCAGAGAAATTCATTGGATTGGCATAGAAGTAAGTAATCTTCCTACATTTGATGGTTTGAATCATTTAGAGACATTTTTAGTTGAATTTGAGAGAATTTTACTAGTAAAACAGATATTGTTGGCATTGGATGAAGCCTTGAAAGAAACATTGGCTAGATGGTGGGGGACACACAAGAAGAATGTCACAGAGTGGGTGCAATGTCGGACCTTATTGGCAGTGCGCTTTTCAGGCCAAGCTAAAGGATGTGAAGTTCAATACACAGGTCAAATTTGTCCTAAGGAACATGTGCGAAGTTATGAGGAAGCATGGAGCAATATTCCTAAATAACAGTGGGTACATAAGTTCATTAGCACCTTAGATAATATACCTATCAATTGGTATCTTCAAGAAGAGTTGTGCCTCACCACTACAGATTGGTATGGTATGACCCATAAATTTATAGCTACATTTCTATTTGAAAGTCAGTACCCCACAGTCGATCAGGCTTTACAAATTATAAGACAAAAGGTCTTTAGGGAGGCCCCTAACCCCACTTTTGAACAAGAATAAGATGAATGGATTGTGCTCCTTCAACGGTTACAAGGTTGTTATAATACTAATGTTGATGAGGATGTTGACCCTAGAGATGTAAACATTCTAGAAACTGAGGGACAAAGAGACATATAAGGGCCAAGGATTTAATTACCTTTTGTAGGGCAGCCAATTAAAATTAAGAAATTTAACATTGGAACAAAGAAAGAACTTAAATTGGCTAATGTTGGATATTATTGGGATCATGATACTATTAGCAAGATCACAGAACTATTGCATGAATATTTGGACTTGTTTCCAAAAAATTTCATAGACATGAAGGGCATAAAAGAGCCCATGGGAGAAATGAAGATCCCTCTGAGACCAAATGCAAGACCTATCAAGAAGAGACCTTACAGACTAAATCCCAAGTACAAACAGAAAGTTAAGATTGAATTGGATAGAATGTTGGAAGCATGAATCATAGAACCTATTGAAGAATCTAAATGGATCAGCCCTATGGTGGTCCAGGATAAGAAGTCAGGAGAAATCAAAATCGGTGTGGACCTAAGGAAGTTGAATGATGCATGTTTACATGATCTGTTTCCTACACCTTTCACTGACGAAGTTCTAGACAATGTAGGAGGACATGAGGCTTACTCATTCACAGATGGATTTTCAGGCTATCACCAGATCATAATTGTTGAGGAAGACTGACATAAGACCACATTTGCAATAGAATGGGGTTTGTTTCAGTACAATGTGATGCCTTTTGGCTTGAAGAATTCACCATCCATATTTTATAGGGTGGTGGTCGAAGAATTTAAGGACTTTTTACACACGTTTTTGGAAGCATACTTTGATGACTGGACCATTTTTATCCTAATGAAAGCTATTATTTAATGTTTGAGATTGGTGTTAGATAAGTGCAGGCAATGTTAGATTTCCCTGAATCTAAAAAAATGTATTTTCTTTTCACCCTTTGGAGTGTTGTTGGGGCACATTGTGTGTAAGCAGGGGTTGTTGGTAGATCCTTCTAAGATTGCCATCATTGTTGACCTACCTCCCCCGACTTCGGTTAAACAGTTGAGAACTTCACTAGGACACACTGGATACTATAGGAATTTTATTAAAGGTTATGCACAGATAAAAAAACCCATGGAGAATCTATTAAAGAAGGAAAACAAGTTTCAATGGACAGAGGAATGCTAGCACAGCTTCGACACACTAAAGAAGAAAATGGTCACTGCGCCTATCCTGGTTTTTCTGGATTGGAGTAAGGAGTTCAATGTTCATGTTGATGCTTCATCCATTACATTAGGAGCAGTCTTGGCACAACTAGGTGCAGGAGACATTGACCACCCTATAGCCTTTGCTAGCAGGAAAATTTCTACAGCTGAAAGGAACTATACTATGACTGAAAGAGAAGGCTTGGCTATGGTATATGCATTGCAGAAGTTTAGACACTATTTGTTGGGAGGACATTTTAATATGTTCACTGATAATTCTACATTGAAGTACTTAGTCAACAAGCCAGTGTTGGGGGGAATAATATTCAGATGGATACTATTATTTCAAGAGTATGACTTTGAGATTGTGGTCAAGCCTGGAAGAATGAATAAAGGTCCTAATCACTTATCCAGGTTAGAACATGGCGAGGAACCTACTAGTTTGGAGGATACACTACGAGATGCACAGTTGTTGGCCATTAGAAAAGTTGATGATCACTTCACCGAGACAATTCAATTTTTTTTCCACAGGAATGGTACCTCGTGAGTATACAGTTGGTCAGAATAAACAATTGGTATTCCACGCTGCAGATTTTCAACTTATAGTTAGACAGTTATATAAGATGGGACCAGATGAGATCTTGAGGAGATGCGTTATGGAGGAAGAAAGACCATGGATTCTTGCAGAAGCACATGAAGTCATCGTAGGAGGAAATTATGTAGGGAAAGAAACAACGCAGAAGGTTCTCAGAGTTGGCCTCTGGTGGCCTACTTTACATAAGGATGCTAAGGAATTATACAGAGCCTGCGATGTGTGTCAAAGAGTAGGGAAGCCTTCCATAAGGGATGAGATGCCTTTAGCACCCCAGTTAAATTTGAAATCATTTGAGAAATGGGCTATTGAATTTTTGGGACCTATTAACCCACCAGGGAAGCACACAGGAGCTCGATATATCATCACTACTACAGAGTATTTGACCAGATTGGAAGAAGCAATAGAATTTAAGGATTGTAGTGAAGCCACATCTGCGTAGTTAATTTTTGAGGATATCAGAACTAGACTTGGATGCCCAAAGATTGTTATGAGTGATCAAGGCACACACTTCATCAACAAAAATATTGAAGCCTTGACTTAGGAATTCGAAGTTCACCATCAAAAGAAAACTCCATACCACCCACAGTCGAATGGTATAGTCAAAGATTTCAATAAGATCTTGGAGACAACAATGACTAATATTTGCAATGTTAACAAAGATGATTGGGATTTAAGAATTCCAGTAGTATTACGGGCTTATAGAACTACTTGTAAAAATTTAACAACGCAGACTCCCTTTAAGCTAGTTTATGGATAGGAAGCAGTAATACCTATGGAATACTTGGTCCCTAGTTTAAGAATTGTAGAATTTACAGGTATGGATGACACTGGCACTATTCAAGACAGGCTTGTGCAATTACTCGAACTAGAGGAAGACAAGTTCATTGTAGGATTTCATCAGCAGGTACAAAAAGAACGAGAAAAGGCTTACCATGAAAGACATATCAAGAAGAAATCATTTAAGCAAGGAGATTTGGTATTGTTATATGAAAACAAGTTCATGAAGCATCCAGGGAAGTTCAAGAAACATTGGCTCGGACCATTCAAATTTTCCTATGTTACAGAAGGAGGAGTTGCGTAGTTGAAGACCCTTAATGGAGAATGGAAAGAAGGTTTGGTAAAAAGGAGTCGGTTGAAACTATATCATGACAACCAATTGCCTTGAAAATATCAGTAAAAGCACATAAAGAAGGGTCTATGTAGCAGGTGTAGTTGAAACTGGGTACTAGACACATAAAAGACAGTTTGCACAAGATGGGGAGGGACAGATAAGAAATCACAAGTTGTTTTGTGCAATCTACAGTCGAAGTGATATAGAGGATTCAACCCTGCAGTGACACGAGACGAGTCACTGGTGAGTGTTGGGGGCATGTTGGCCCTTGTTTATGTATTAAGAAAGAAAGAGAATATTCAGGAAGAAGAAAAAATAAGTACGAACTGTGCGGGAAGAAAACAAACCGAGGAAGGGTCGAAGTGGTTAAAGAAGAAGAAAAGGAGGAAAAAAGTAAAGGAAAAGCTAGTTGTTGGAAGAGAAGATCTAGGAAGATAAAGTAGCAAAGAAGAGGGATTGTGGACAACTTAGAAAGAGGAAAAAGACAAGGGTTCTTTGGAGCACTTCGCAAAAAATAAGGAAGAACAGGCTGGCGAAGCCCTTAAAACACGGGTCAAGTGAACATAGGGTTTTGGATCTAGGGTTTTGACATCTAGACTTCGGTCTAAGGTTTTCTAAGAGTCATGTAATGTATAAATAAAGGTATAGAAGAGTTGATAGGGTTGGTTAAGGTTGGCTAGTATGGTTTTTACTATTATTGTGGGTGAGAGCGACCTTAAGATTGAAGTATTGTGCATTCTTTCATTGTAAGATCTTCAACTGGGTGTGAAGATCAACCCTGTAGTTGGATGCACAGGGAGGAGAGAAAGAGAGAAAGAGAGAGAAAGGATTTGTAGCTAAGTGCGCAGATAGAACTGTATGTTTTCATCTAATATATAAAGAAATGCAGTTATGTGGATGTATCCCTAGGGAGAGGGTGAACCACATAAATCTTGTTGTTCTTTGTGTTTGATGTTGTGATATTTGCTATTCATTATACTGTTATTGTGTTGTTGTGTTAAAGATAAGAGATCTAGTTAACTTTGCGAAGCTAAGAATAAGTTCGTTAGGAATATCTAGAATATATTGTGTTGTTGTTCCCAGATCCCCTTGCATTTCCTCTAGTTGTAGACACTTGTGTCCTGCAATACCCTATCGCTACTTCGGGTGAGACATCATTTGATTCATAGGTGTTTCCTAAAGGTCCAGTAGTTAGGGTTTGTTGGTGCGTTGTTAGAGTTGAACCCTCGGTCTTCCCCTGTGTCAACAATTACCTTTTAACCATCTTGTCCCACTTTCTTTATTTTAGGGTTTACCCACTTCTAACCACTTGTCCACTTAGTAATTTCTCCATTAAATTTATTATTTAAATAATTTATTTTGTATCCACTTTCACTTATATTACACTCATCACTTCACTTTATTATTTACCTTCTAAAATCTCTTAAACCACTTTTCTTATTTTAGGGCTAACCCACTTCTAACCACTTGTCCACTTAGTAATTTCTCCATTAACTTTATTATTTAAATAATTTCTTTTGTATCCACTTTTACTTATAGTACACTCATAACTTCACTTTATTATTTAAATAATTTCTTCTTTGCAACCACTTTGACTACTTTGACCTTTTGGGTCTTCTAGATGACTTGTGAGGGTTCTCCAACTTCACATGGCCATAACTCTCTAACCGTGAGGAGTTATGTGATATGCCACATACCATCACAAATGGAATGACATGTGTTATCCATATAGAATATATTACCTTCAAATATATTAAAATGCATACCACTATACATCAAACAAACTTGGGTCCATTACCCAAACCTTTGTGCTACTGGAATTCGCTACCAAACTTTCTTCAAGGGTTGACATCAATGACAACCAACCCAAATAATAAAAAATATCCCCCTTGGAATTGATGGTAACACTCTGATGCAATACTGAAGTCACATCACTCATGCCCCCCCTGTGACCATTGCTCCCCCTGGAACCATGCCTCTTTTCTTTTTCTCCAAGCATTTACCTTTGCATCTAATAAATATATCCCTCTTTTTCATCAATGGAAAAGGTATCTTTCCATCTGGGGTTGCTCCCCCTAACTGAACTATCCTTGGGGATACTCCCCCTGACTGATCTTTTCCTGAAACGGATCCCCCAACCTGAAATGTCCTCTTTATGGTACTTCCTTGTGTAAATCTAAGACATATAAGATAAGTATTCAAAAGCATTCATTTTGGAGTAGAAATTACTCCGAGTTTTTGGTGAAAATATTCAAAGGCTTCCCTTGGTAGCGGTTTATTAAATATGTATGTCACTTGTTCTTTTTTTCCCACATATTCAACTATGATGTTCTTCTCTGCAACCTGTTCCCATAGAAAGTGATACTTTATTGGAATGTGATTCATCTTGGAGTGCATCACCGAGTTCTTTGAGATATTGATGGAACTTGTATTATCACAATAGATTGGAATGGGCTCATCATACTCAACCTGTATATCCAAGTAGAATGTTTCTCCACTGGTGCTTCATTGGTCATCAATACAACCTTCCCAATTTGCATCTGTGTAGGAAATAAGTGATATATCCTTTCCTTTTGGATACCATAATCCAAACTCTTATGTTCCTTTGATATATTTGAAAATCCTCTTCGCTGCTAATACATGTGATTCCTTTGGTGTTTCTTGAAATTGTGCCACCTGTCCAACTACATGCATTACATATGGTCTAGATGTTGTCACATGTGGTCTAGATGTTGTCACATATAGTAATCTACCAATCATTGACCTGTATTTCCCTTGGTCTGTAGACTTTGAATCATCATCTTTTCTAAACTTGCAACTAGTTTTCATAGGAGTGGTAATTGGTTTGCAATCTTCCATTCTAAACCTCTTTAGAATTTCTTTGATATACTTAGTTTGAGAAATAAAAACTCATTGGTTGCTTTGACATATATGAATACCCATAATTAAGGATAGTTCTCCAAGTAATGACATTTCAAATTCATTTTGCATATCCTTTGGAAATTCCTGGCTTAACCTGACATCGGTACTTCCAAAAATAATATCATCAACATAAACTTCAATTAATAAAATACTATCTTGAGTTACCTTGATGTAGAGGTTATTGTCTTCACTTCCTTTTATGAACCCTGTCTGTTGTAAATATTTATCCAGTCTAGAGTACCATGCTCTAGGAAGTAGTTGTTCAATGTAGACTTCTTCTTCAAGTTCCCGATTCATAAAAGATGATTTCACGTCCATATATGTCCATACTATTCAATACTCAGCTACACAAATGTCCATAATTTTGACTCATATGTCATTGTACTATCATGAAGTACTACTACATGTGATTAATCTATCATATTGTACTTTTTTTAACTGAATGCAATGAATCTATCTACTCAAATTTTGCAAGTTGCTCGAAGGATGGTTCTCTAGTATGTCTCAGCTACCACATAGACTCCCCCTTTATATTATTCATATTATCTGGGAGTCTCTAAGTTGGATGGATCAGAACAATTCCTGCTCTGAAGTGTATTCATCATCATCTTCATTAGTATATTCATCATCTCTTTGAGCTCTGACTTCTTTCTTTCTGTATGTGGATTCATCTTTCACTGCAGTGCCTCAAAGTACAATCTCTTGAACTTGTTCCTTATTTACATGTCCTTTTTTTCTTTCAGTTATTTTCCAAACCTTTTTGTATTTGATGTCTTTCTTTGTAGAATTTTCTTCATCTCATTTGATTTCCAATATTGCAATCTATGGGACCTAGTATTTGTTCACCTGTTCTTTGTGTTTTCTTATCCATACTTTCTTATATATGATATCAATGTTCTCTTTCATGGAAGTATCGATCATGCTTCTACAATCACTAGCTATGTGTCCATAGTTATAAAATTTGTAAAATTTAATGTTACATGGGGCCACATATGCACTTATTTATTGAACATTTCTTTTATAATCCCTGCAATTTGCAACCTTATGTCCAAAATTAGTACAATAAAAACAATGACCATAAAAGAATTTTTCATACCTGGGAGTGAATGATCTTCTTTGTGGTGTATTCCTTCTGAATTTCTACCTTGACTGGTCATGATCATGATTGAAGCTTCTTTGTGGCTTGAACATCGATGCTCTTCTTGAAGATGTATCTTCAATATTTTTCTTATATTCTAGTTGACCATGATTCCTTCCTTTGAGTACTTCTGCATAAATCTTTCTATTTTCTTCATTCTTCTTTTCTAGCAACCTAGAGTGCGTCTCTTCATTCTCTATAACTGATGTGGATGTTTCTGTCTCTTCAACGTTCTTGTTGATCTTGATGATTTTACTTCTCAATGTGACAACTTCTTCTTCAAGATTCTCAACCTCTTCTTCTTTCTTCATTATCTGAGACTTCATGACTTCTTTTGTTATTTTCACTTCCTCAAACTGAATTTTTAATGTGATTATTTCTTCTTCAAGTCCTTTCTCTTCTTGACCAAACTCTACCTCAATCTAGTTTAGATAGTTAGTTCTTTCCTTAAGATAATCTTTCAATATCTTCTCTCTCATTTCTGCTTCTTCATTATGTGCTGCTATGTTGGCTTCCAAATACTTCTTTTGATATTCAAGATTTTCTTCGATCTTTCTAGATTCTTATAGCTGAGTTCTTGATTTCTTGATGACATGTTGGGCTTCTTCAAAAATGTGAACACTTTCCTTTTGTTTCATTAATTCTTTCTTGAGTGATTTGTTTTCTTATCTTAGTTCATCTAAAGAAATAATCAATTCTTCTTCATAAATGTCTTCCTTTTTAATGTCTTCCTTTGAGTGACTTATTTTCTTATCTTAGTTCATCTAAAGCAATAATCAATTCTTCTTCATAAATGTCTTATGTCTCATTTCCTTCATGGAATTCTACTTCAATATGTCTGTGTTTTTCACAATTAAAGAAAAATAACATACCTCTGGTGATTATCTACTCTTCATCTTCTGAATCTGTTTAACATGGTGAACATGATTCTTCTTGATCTGTATCTGCATCTTCTTGGAATTTTCTGAATCTGCGATGGGTGAAGAATATATGTCATGTAACTTATCCCAAATTTATTTGGCTAATGAACATTTACCAACCTTTTCTCCTATCGGATTAGGCAATCCTTCCCATATGAAATCCATTGGTATTTTTTATTCTTCTTCAATTCCTTCTTGGATGCAGTCTTTGCCCCTTTTGAACTATCATATCCTGTAATGACTGATAGCCAAATATAATACCCATGTTCCTGTAAAACTACTTGCCTCCTTCCACTCCATAAATCCTACTTTAAACCATTCCAACCATTAAACAATGGTACTCCATTCTCAGAATAATTTATAATGTCCTTCCAGTGGTTAAATTATTTCATGAAGGAAGCTTCTTTGATGTCGATTGTTGGATTACTAAGAGGGGGGGTGAATCAATAATAGAGAAATCTAATCCTTTTAAACCATTAAATGCAACGGTTAAATCAATGTAGCATTATCATCCAATATTTTTTGAGTAAATAAACTATGAACAAATCAGCAATCATACACACACACAGTACACTAATGTTTTTACATGGAAATCCAAAGTGGGAGAAAACCACATAATTATTTTTCTTATATGTATTTAAGAATTACATTCATTGGAAGCAACAACTTCCTTTGTTTTCTAGCTGCAACTGGATGGAGGATCCAACCCCCTAGTTTCTCAGGCTACAACTTGAGGGAAGCTCCAAGTCCCCTATTCTTTGGCTCTAACCAGAAGGAGGCTACAACCCCCTATGTTCTTCGGCTACAATCAGAAGGTGGATACAATCACCTGTGTTTTCCCCATCCAACCACCCTGATGTATAAGTAGAATGATGGAACCACTATCACACTATCATTGTGAGATATACTGTTGTAAACCTGTACCAATAAACCTGCACCAAAAAACCTATACCAATAACATGAACCATGCATTAACCATGCATCAACCTGTACCTCAACCTATACCATAAACATGTGCATTAAACATGCACCAACCTGTACCTCAACCTGTACCATGAAAAAGTACATCAACCATGCACCAAACCTGTACAAATAACATGTCACAACAACTTGTCCAAACAACCTATCACAACCACCTGTCTCATCAATCTTATCAACCGAATCAGATCTACTCACCAAGATCAATCACCAAGACAAATCTCAAATATGTGCATCAACCAAGCATAATGCAACAACTCATAAACATCACCAAGATCAATATGTTCTTCTAATAATATACCATTACAAGTATGTTGCATCATCCATAAACCATGTGTCAATGATACTACTAACAAGTGCCTCCAACCATGTACCAAGTATGTACCAATCATGTATCAAATAATCATCAACTATGACTCATCAAGATGTACCAACCTCATCAACTATACACCTCATATATGTGCCAACTCATCAACTACTTATCTCAACCATGTACCCAACATGCACGTTGTTGATTTTTCAATAACCTAGGTTTAAGCATGAAGTCCACTCCATTTTAGTATTTTACTTAAACCATTAATGTTGTAGCAACCAAGATCACAATAAGAAGAACCATGCACAAGAACACAAGAAGTATCATGGGAAACCCTTCTCAACAAGGGAAGAAAACCCAAGAAAATCCTTTGCTATATTCTTCAAGAGAAATACCTTCACCGCCAAGAAAACCTAGTACACAAGAGAGTGCTCAAACCCTAGAGTACTAGCACCCAAGAGAGATGTGCACTTTTCCAAAGAAGATGTACTTGCTAAAGTTTCCAAACTTGTGTGAAGGATATGATTCCACAATGGGGAATCTTCCTTTACCTATATTATACTTTTCCTATCAACAAAAGTGTTTATTGGCACAATAGGGATGACCTCTCTAAGTCACATTATAATTAATATTAACCAGATTAATTTTCTTTTACATTTATCACTAATCACATTAAGGTGTGGCCGACTTGTACCCTTTACATTACAATTAGGGTTATAGGTAGGTCTGACTCTTGAACAATAAAGCAAGGGATATGATACACCCACTAGTGCTCATCCACTAGGGGCACATCCATAGGGATGTCCATATATCTAGCTCACTACATTACACATAAGAACCAGTTCCTCACACGTTCACCTGTGCTCATCCATAGGCACCTCCACTCAACAGATCTTCTTTCCCACTACATCAGACAGAGGCACATCCATAGGGCACGTCCAACTCAGTGGATTGGCTTTCCCAAAGGATAATCATCTGGAGTTATTCTCAACTCTCTTAATGGAGGAGGTCATCTCTACATTCCAACTCTATCTCAGATAGGAACCATGTACCCTTCTTAGGGGCTTTCTCTCAGTTTTGTAATCTAGAGAAAGTCTAACATAGTTGCAATGATCCACATCTCACAAGTTTGTAAGCTAGATAATGTCTCACATAGTTGTAATCATCAACATACCTCAACCAAAATCCCTCATCAATTTCATCATCCAAATCTGATTTGTAAGTCTGCAATAGACCTGGTGTATATCATCACATACCTACAAACCTTCCTTAACTTTAACAACAAGAGACTGTTAAGAACCAAACATCAATATAGCATAGAAAAACCTCAGGAAAAGTACTCAATGCCTTGAAAAAGAGATAATTTCAGATAATAAGCCTCTTCGAGGGGGAAACCTCCTTTTACCCCACTTAAATGTTCAAGTCCAAGATG
>ML796669.1:82296-118533 GCA_009831015.1 Picea engelmannii
TTCATCAAGAGTCCAAGTAGGATTTTCTAGAGGCTTATTTGGTGTAGAAGTTCCCTTTTTGGGTGGCATGTTGGCCAAGTATCACTTTTGAACCTTGATTTTGAGGTGGTTCTGCTAGACAATATTTCTTCTATTGTATATCCAAATTTTTGGACCTTCTGGGTATGAAACTTTATATTATGTATTTCTATGATATGTATTCTCTTCAATTCCATAGGTCTGATCAAAATTGGATGTGCCAAGTGGAATTTACGATAACTTCCCCACAACTTGCTGATGTTTGTCCTTTCCAGGAGATCTCACTTGTATAGTGTGCTCCGCACAAACTAATTGATATAAAATTCTGAACCTCGTACCCAAAATACTACAGACTATCCACGATCCAATACAACCAGTCCCACTCAATTTGGATACTCTGAGAAGAATTTATGATTGTTTTACCTGGAACACCTTCTTGAGACTAGCCAATAGGACTAGTCAGATACCCTATCTTACACAAGGTGTATCTATAAATTTAGGATGACCCAGAAGCTGCAATTTGTACCACAGATAGATAACTAATTTCTGTAAATGTCTTCCGAAGTTCAGGGTCTGAAACATTACAGAAAATATTTTATAGCGAAAATGCTGCAAAGACTCATTTCAGGATGATTCCAGAACCCTATCTTGTACAGGCTATATCTCCGAAATTATAAGGCCTCAGGAGCTGAATTTTGAACCCAACGTACCTTGATCTGTCTTCTAAATACCCTCCAAGTCGTTCCTTCTAAAACATTGTAGAAAAAAAGTTATATCGAAAATTCCACGGTGTCTCAGATGTAGCAGCGAAACCCCAAGACCTTGAGCTCTGATACCATATGTTAAGAACCAAACATCAATATAGCATAGAAAAACCTCAGGAAAAGTACTCAATGCCTTGAAAAAGAGATAATTTCAGATAATAAGCCTCTTCGAGGGGGCAACCTCCTTTTACCCCACTTAAATGTTCAAGTCCAAGATGCTTCAAAATGAAAATGTCTCCTTGGTATATATAGAAGACTAGGAGGTTTAATGGCCTAAAGCCGACATAAATAAAATAACATTACTAATCTAAATTACAACTAATGGCCTAAATCTGACATAAATAAAATAACATTACTAATCTAATATGCCCCAATTAAGTGGTAATGAGCCAATATTAGGGCTTAACAGAGACTAGCATTTTCATCAAGATTTACTTTAGTCTCACATGACTAGTTTTGGATTAGTCAAAAACCCTAACTTGCAATAATCATAACTATGTACCTGTAATGAATAAAGGTATAAACATAGTACACAATTTTCTTGAGTGTCTTGTTTGAAATTTCTCTAGGTTTCACTTCTTGGAACCTCCCAGAAAATGAGTTATAGAAAAAATGGCATACATTGTTGAATTCTGGCTTATTCTAGAGAGCGAACTTGTAGAGCGTGCCCCACACAGAATATTTGTTGTATGGATATGAAAATGGTACACAAAATAAGAAATATTGTACTCTAACCAATACATTTAGCCTTACTAAATTTGGATCTGTTATGAAGAAGTATGGCATTTTTACCCGAAACACTTGTTTTAATCTAGTTTTGGGACTAGCCACAAACCATATTTTCCACAGAGTGTAACTCCAAAAATACAACGACCCACAAGATGAAATTTTTAGCATAGATACTTGGATATGTTTTCTCAACAGCCTCCCAATTTCATAGTCTGAATCATTATAGAAAAAACATTTTTGTGAAAATGGTGAGATGACCTGTAAATAACATACCTTAGAAAGCATCACCAAAAGAATTTATCCTCCCTTGAATTTCGGCCTTCTTTACTTCACCTTCCCTCTGAAATTTGGCTCAGATATCCTTTGGTTAGCTCAGTTACTTGTATATATTCAATATTCTCAAGTGTGATTAAAATGAGAGAGCCTTGCCTCCTATTTATACATTCATGTAGCTTCCTCAAGGGGTTACCTTTTAACCATCTTAACCCACTTTCTTTATTTTAGGGTTAACCCACTTCTAACCACTTGTCCACTTAGCAATTTATCCATTAAATTTATTATTTAAATAATTTATTTTATATCCACTTTGACTTAGAGTACACTCATATCTTCACTTTATTATTTACCTTCTAAAATCTCTTAAACCACTTTCCTTATTTTAGGGCTAACCCACTTCTAACCACTTGAACACTTAGTAATTTCTCCATTAACTTTATTATTTAAATAATTTCTTTTGTATCCATTTTGAATTATAGTACACTCATTACTTCACTTTATTATTTAAATAATTTCTTCTTTGCAACCACTTTGACTACTTTGATCTTTTGGGGCTTCTAGATAACTCATGAGGGTTCTCCAACTTCACATGGCCATAACTCTCTAACCGTGAGGAGTTATGTGACCATCCACATACCACCAGAAATGGAATGACATGTAATATACATCCATAATAGTCTTACCTTCAAATGTATTAAAACTCATACCACTATACATCAAACAAACTTGGGTCCATTACCTAAACCTTTGTGCTACCGGACTTTCTTCAAGGGTTGACATCAATGACAACCAACCAAAATAATCAACAACGTCAATATATTAGAGAGATCATTTAGAAAGGGAAATTACAGTCCTCCCTTCCTGATATTTCCTATCCTCAAGCAATTGCAATTTAGGATGTTGTAAGATCTTGTCACTTTCCGATGTGGCATCCTCTACTGGTAAGTTTATCCACCTGATGAGGTACTCTTGGATCACCTTATTACATAGTCTACTCTCCCATACCTTCAAAACCTCCTCAGGAACCAAAAATAACTTTCCTTCCTCATCTAATGTGGGTAACTTTGTCGAAGAAGTGACATGTTGTCCCAATACCTTCTTGAGGCATGAAACATGAAACACGTTGTGAATATTACTTGCTTCCAACAAATCCAACTCATAAGATACCCCTCCAACTCTGTAAATCAGCATGTAGGGTCCATAAAAGCATGGATTAATATTTTATGCGACACTTTTCTTCATTGAATACTGTCTGTATGGTTGTAATCTCAAGAATACCAAGTCTCCCACTTCAAAAATGTGCTCGAACCTGTGCTTATATTCATATATATTATGTTGATTCTAGGCCATCTGTAAATTTTATTTAGAAGTATTGAGGATGTCTTGACTCTCCTAGATCCAATCCTTGGATTTAGGAGCCCTTCTATCCCCAAACACCAAATCAACAAATAAAGGAGAATCATAGACATATAATGCTCGGAATGGGGTCATACCAATGGAAATATGATAAGTAGTATCCCTGTAGAAAAAATTTGCTACCTAGGTTTCCTTGTATTATGATGATATGGAAAAGAAATGTACAAACTTGGTAAAGGAATCGACCACTACATATATGCAATATCTGTTGGATTACTGAGAGGGGGGGTGAATTACTAATAGAGAAATCTAATCCTTTTTAACAATAAAATGCAAGTGTTATATCAATGTAGCAGTATCATCCAATAGTTGAAGAGTAAATAAACAATGAACAAATGAGAAATCATACACATACACAGTACACCAATTTTTCTACGTGGAAACCCAAAGTGGAAGAAAACCACAGAATTATTTTTCTTATATGTCTTTAAGAATTACATTAATTGGAAGCACCAACTTCCTTTGTTTTCTAGCTACAATTGGAAGGAGGCTCCAACCCCCTAGTTTCTCAGGCTACAACCTAAGGGAAACTCCAACTCGTCAATTCTCTAGCTATAACCAGAAGGAGGCTACAACCCCCTATGTTCTATGGATACAACCGTAAGGTGGCTACAACCACATGTCCTTGCCCCATTGAACCTCCCTAATGTAGAAGTAACATGATGGAACCATTGTCACACTATCACTGTGAGATATACTTTTGTAAACCTATACCAATCAACCTGCACCAAACAACCTATAACAACCTGTACCAAACAACCTGTAATCAACCTGTACCATAAACAAATGCATCAACAATGCACCGACCTATACCTCAACATGTACCATCAATGATTTCATAAACCATGCACAAAATATGTAACCAATCATGCATCAAATACACATGAACTATGACTCATCGAGATGTACCAACATAATCAACTATACACCTCATGTATGTGCCAACTCATCAACTACTTGTCTCAACAATGTACCCAACATGTACCTCAACCAAAATTCCTCATCAATTTCATCATCAAATCTGATTTGTAACTCTGTAATAGACCTGGTGTATATGATCACATACATGAAAACCTTCCTTAACTTTAACAACAAGAGACTAGCATTTTCATCAAACTTTACTTTAGTCTCAAATGACTAATTTTAGATTAGTCAACAACCTTAACTTGAAATAATCATAACTATGTACCTGTAATGAATAAAGATTTGAAAATATTACACAATGTTCTTCAGTTTCTTTTGTGCAATTCCTCTAGGTTTCACTACTTGGAACCTCTCAGAAAACTATTTATAGCAAAAATGGAATACCTTGTTGGATTCAAGCTTATTCTAGAGAGAAAACTTGTAGGGTGTGCCCCGCATGGCATATTTGTTGTATGGATCTGAAAATGGCACACAGAATACTAAAACATGTACTATAACCAATACATTTGGTCTTACTGAATTTGGATCTGTTATGAAGAAGTTATGACGTTTTTACCAGAAACACATGTTTTAGACTAGTTTCAGGACTAGCCACAAACCCTATTTTCCACAGAGTTTAACTCCAAAAATACAATGACCCACAAGATGAATTTTTTATCACAAATAACTAGATATGTTTCCTCAATGGCCTCCATATTTATCGGTCTGAATCATTCTATAAAAAACATTATTGCAAAAATGGTGAGATGTCATGTAGATAACATATCTTAGAAAGCATCATCAAAAGAATTTATCCTCCCTTAAATTTCAGCCTTCTTTACTTCACCTTCCCTCTAAAATTCTCCATAGATATCCTTTGGTTACCTTAGTCATTTGTAGATATTCAATATGCTCAAGTGTGATTAAAATGAGAGACCCTTGCCTCTTATTTATACTTTTATGTAGCTTCCTCAAGGGGTTACCTTCTAACCATCTTAAACAACTTTCCTTATTTTAGGGCTAACCCACTTCTAACCACTTGTCCACTTAGTAATTTATCCATTAACTTTATTATTTAAATAATTTCATTTTTATTCACTTTGACTTATAGTACACTCATCACTTCACTTTATTATTTAAATAATTTCTTCTTTGCAACCACTTTGATAATTTTACCTTTTGTGGCTTCTATATGACTCATGAGGGTTATCCAACTTCACATGGCCATAACTCTCTAACCGTGAGGAGTTATGTGACATTCCGCATACCACCGTAAATGGAATGACATGTACTATCCATATAGAATACTCTTACCTTCAAATATATTAAAACTCATACCATTATACATCAAACAAACTTGGCTCCATTACCCAGAGCTTTGTGCTACTGGAATTCGCTACCATATTTTTTTCAAGGGTTGACTCAATGACAACCAGACCAAATAATCAACAATATCCCCCTTTGGAATTGATGGAAACACTCGGATGCATTACTGAATCCATATAATGTAATACTAAAGTCATATCACTCATGCTCCCCCTATGACCATCGATCCCCCTGGAACCATGACTCTGTGATCTACATCTGATAAATCTCTCCCCCTTTGTCATCAATATAAAATGTATCTTTCCATATGGGGTTTCTCCCCCTAATTGAACTGTCCTTGGGGATACTCCCCCTGACTGAAATCTTCTTGAAACTGATCTCCCAACATGAATTGTCCTCTTTATGGTTCTTCCTCATGTACATCTAAGACATATAATATAAGCATTCAAAAGCATTCATTTTGGAGTAGAAATTACTCTGAGTCTCTTGCGAAGATACTCAAAGGATTCATGTGGAATATTTTTTGTAAAGATGTCTACCACTTTTTCTATTGTGCCCACATATTCAATTCTGATGTTCTTCTCTATAACTTTTTCCTGTAGAAAGTGATACTTTATTGGAATGTACTTCATCTTGGAGTGCATCACCGAGTTCTTTAATATATTGATGGAACTTGTATTATCACAATAGATTGGAATGGGCTCATCATAATCAACCTGTATATCTATCAGAGTTTGTTCCATTCATAGAACAACATGTTGTTACTGCAATATACTCTTCTTCAGTTGTAGATAAAGATATTGATGATTGTTTCTTTCTTAGCCAAGATAATAAACACTCACCTAAGTAGAACGTTGCTCCACTGGTGCTTCATTGGTCAGCAATGCAACCTTCCCAATATGCATCTATGTAGGAAATAATTGATAGATCATTTCCTTTTAGATACCATAATCTAAACTTGTTTGTTCCCTTGAGATATCTAAAAATCATTTTCACTGCTAAGAGATGTGATTCCTTTGGTGTTTCTTGAAATCGTGCCACATGTCCAACTTCCTTCATTACATCTAGTTTGGATGTTGTCACATATAGTAAGCTACCAATCATTGACC
This sequence comes from Picea engelmannii, assembly GCA_009831015.1. NCBI lineage: Eukaryota > Viridiplantae > Streptophyta > Pinopsida > Pinales > Pinaceae > Picea > Picea engelmannii. The sequence continues at coordinate 88,838 of ML796669.1, forward strand.
TATATTGACTCTAGTCTATAGACTTTGAATCATCATATTTTCTCAACTTGCAACTGGTTTGCATAGGAGTGGTAACTGGTTTGCAATCTTCCATTCCGAGCTTCTTTAGCATTTCTCTGATATACTTAGTTTGAGAAATAAGAATTCCTTGGTTGATTTGACATATCTCTGAGTAATGAAATTTCAGATTCATTATGCATATCCTTAGCAAATTTTTGGCTTAACCTTTCATCATTACTTCCAAAAATAATATCATCAACATAAAATTTAATTAATAAAATACCATATTGAGTTACCTTGATGTAGATGTTGTTGTCTACACTTCCTTTTTTAAACCTTGCCTATTGTAGATATTTATCCAGTCTATATTACCATGCTCTAGGATCTTTTTTTAGACCATACAAGGCCTTCTTCAATTTACACACATAGTATGTGTTCTCTAACAACTGAAATCCTTCTAGTTGTTCAATGTATACTTCTTCTTCAAGTTCCTCATTCAGAAAATATGATTTCATGTCCATCTGATACACTTTAATATTCTTAGAGCATGCATGAGCTAAGAGAAATCGAATTACTTCCATTCTAGCAATTGGGGAAAATGTCTCTTCAAAGTCAATTCCTTCAACCTGTGTGTATCCTTTACATACCAATCTAGCTTTGTTCCTTGTAATATGTCCATATTCATTCAATTTATTTATGAAAACCCACTTTGTGCCAATCACATTCTTATTCTTTGGTCTTGGAACCAATTCTCAAGTGTCATTCTTCTCTATTTGATGCAATTCTTCATCCATGGCCTTATTCCAGAATTCATCCTTATTGGCCTCTTCAAAATTGTTTGGTTCAATCATAGATAAGAGTGCTAGGTGTGTTTGTTCTGGTGAATGGAGTGTTCTTCTAGTCTCAACTCCTGCATCTTTTTTTCTGATAATCTGATCTGAAGGATGAGTCTTTTGTACTCATTTTTTAGGTGCCTTTGGAGGCACTTGTTGAACTTGCTCTTCTACTTATTTCCAATCCTCTTCATCTTTCACTTCTACTTATTCTTTGTAAATTTGTTCCATTGATTCATTTTCTTCTTCCTTTAATTCTCGTCCACCTGTTTCATCAATTGTTACATTGATGCTTTCCACAAATTTGTTCAACCTCAAATTGTAACACTTGTATGCTTTCCTTGTACTTGAGTAACCAACAAGTACTCATTTTTCCACACAAGAGTCAACCTTTCTCATTCTTCCATCTTCTCTTTTGATGTAGCATTTTCTTCCAAATACTCTGAAGTGATTCACATTTGTTAGTCTTCCTTTCCATAGCTCGTAGGGAGTTTTTTCATTGTTGTTTCTAAGAATTAGTCTGTTTTGAATGTGGATTGTTGTATGCATTGCATGTGTCCAAAAAATATCTATCGATTTGGAATCCATTAGCATTGTTCGAGCCATTTCTTGTACTGTCCTATTCTTTATTTCAACAACTCCATTCTATTTAGGTGTCCTAGCAATGGAGAATTGCCTTTTTATTCCATGTCTATTGCAGTAGTCCTTAAATTCCTTCGAAGTTAACTCTCCTCCATTATCAGATATCAAACATTTGATTTTTCAATCCATTTCATTTTCAACCATCTCCTTGTAGACCTTGAAGTTTTAAAAATCTTCTGACTTATTCCTGAGAAAGAAAACTCCAGTCATTCTTGTATAATCATAAACTAATAAAATAAAGTATTTCTCAACTTTTGAACCCTTTATTGTAGTTGGTCCCACTAGATCAGTATGCACATTTTCCAGTGGTCTTGTCGTTGAATATTCCTTTGATTTAAACATGGTCTTTGATTTCTTTCCTTGTTGACAATGCTTGCATAAAGTGTTGGCTGGTTTTGTGATCTGGAGAATTTCTCTAACTGCTTCCTTTTTGCTGACTTTGACAAGGTTATCAAAGTGTATGTGACCCGTTCTTATTTTTCATAGCCAACTTTCATCTTCCTTTCCTAGACAACACTTTTCATTTCTAATTTCACTTAATACATATATGTTGCTTGAAGTTCTTGTAGTTGTTGCAATCAAATTTCATGAACCTTCTTTTCTTATCTCACACTTTTGTGAATAGAAATTAATTTTATGACCTTGGTCACACATTTGTATTACACTTAGAAGATTATGTTTCATATCTTCTACTAGTAGAACATTTTTTGCCTTGGTATTCTTGTTTCCAATTTTGACTGTGTTTTTTCCAATGATTTTAGTTGAATCATCATTTCCGAAGGAGACTGATCCATCTCTTTCCTTTCTTAATGTAAGAAACTTGTCTTTATCACATGTCATGTGTTTTGAACAACCACTATCAACATACCAACCATGTTTCTTCTTCTTAGCTGGTAGAGCGAGTGTGCATTCTTCATTGCTATACTGATTCATATTTCTTATCCATGTCCTCTTCTGAGGTTCTTGTCTATGAATATCGTTCCTCTATTGTGGTTCTCTAGGAGGGACTATCACTTTACAATATTTTTCCATGTGTCCAAAGTTGTTGCACTTGTAGCATTCCACTTCAGTGCTCATTGATTCAAACATGTTGTAGCTTCTTCTCTGTGTTTCAATAGGCCTTATTAGATAACCATTTTGTGTATGAATTTCAAAGTTGTTTATGTTCCTCCTATTATCTCTGCAATTTATAGCTTTATGTCCAAAATTATTGTGTTCATAACATAAACCAAAAAAGATAGGTTGATACCTGGGAGTTGAACATCTTCTTAAATGAGTCACTTTTATGAATCCTTCTTCCTTAGGCATGTTTGTTTTTATTGATTGTTGATTCTAAAATATGAATCTTCTCAGTGGAGGAGTGTCCCTATAATATTCCTAGTAGGTCTTCCTATTCTCTTTGATTGTTTCTCCATAACGTTTTGGGTATGTTTCTTGTTCTGTTGCTTTGGAGTTTGATCCATTTTCTATCTGATTGTATGCAAGTCCGGACTTGTCTTGATAAGGATTTTGACTGTTGATAATGTCATCCAGAACTTTTGAGTTCTTCTGCATATTTTTCTTTTGAAGATCCTTTCTCAATGTGACAATATTTGCTTCCAAATTTCCAATGATCCTGTCTCTTTATTCTAATTGTTCTTTGAGTACTTCCTCAATTCTTTTATGTTCTTCTATTTGAACCTTCAATTTCTTGATAATTTGTTCTAGTTCCTGAGTGTCTTCTTTCTTGTCTAGTTCTTCTTATAGCTTCTTGTTTTTCTTCTTTTATCTTCTTATAACTTATATGGAACTCAACAATTCTTCTTGGTAGTCAACTTATGCCTCTTCATATTCTTCTTCGGTGTCTTATTTCAGAGTCTTCTATTTCCATGAATAGAACTCTTTTTGTCTCACTGTCACTGACTTCATCTTCATCTAATGAGGAGATGTTTTCTTTTGAAAGCTTTCTTTTTGGTTCTTTTTCCTTTATATGTTTGTTTTCTATTTGAGTAATCTTCATCATTCCTCTTATTTTTACTATGAGGAAATTTGTTAGAAAAATTGATCTGGATTTAGGAGAAGAACGAACTGATTACACACTGAATACCATAAACATAGAGATAGGAAGAATAACACAAATATTCAGTGAACAATATATTCTATTAAATAATGAAATAGGCCGAAACTGTAAAATTGCAAAACTGAAACTTGCTTGAATGGTGGTAGCTATCTCTGAGAAGAGATGTGGCTACTACATGCATCCATCTGAGAAAAATGGATTACAATGAGGATCCATAGGTGCTTTTCATATTACTCATGAATTCCAAAACCCTAAACATCCAAAAACCTAACCCTAGAAGGTGAAACACAAAAAGTCATGTGGGCCCTATGGGTAAGTTGGTGTAATTTCGTACCTCAACTTCCTAGGGTCACAAATTTTGTGACCTTCATTTTAGGCGCTGATAGCCCGCTGGAAAGTTCTTTTAGAGAAATACACATTCTGTTGTCAGACTTTTACTTCATCTACAGTCTGACTATGGCAAGCCAAAAAAAACAATGTTTAGGGCCCCAAAACAGTCATGAAAGTACAAAAAGATGTGATGAAATGAAAACATACAAAATAGGCCAGTTGGATTAGGAGAGAGACCACTTGTATCCACCTGGATAATGTGTGAGGCTTCAGACAACCCCAAAAGTGTAGAACTCACAATTATAAAGTAGTACATAAAGACGTGTTGAACAAAAACGAACATGAGGATCCAGTTGGAATAGGTGGGTGGCCACCAATATCCATTTGGATCAATCCTCCCCCCTTATGAAGAAATGGTATCCATTGAGTTGAGTTCCCCCATCATGTGAGGAAACTTTTGTTGGATTTGTCCCTGGGTGAGCCAATGCCTTGGTGTAGGACTTTCCTTGCCTTGACAACCCGATAAAGCTGGATCTGTTGCTGGTGAGTTCCCTTGACCTGTGTGTCCACTATATGATCAGTGGATATTTGTTCCATGTAGTCAAGGTTGAGCTATGTTGGTGTCAATTGTTCGGCGATCTCATAGGTGTCAAATAATGGTGGAAAATATGGCCGAAGGAGGTCCACATTGAATACTGGATGCAAACCAAGGAAGGGTGGAGTGTTGAGCTCAAAAGCATTTCTACTCATAGCCTTAGTGATAGTGTAAGGCCCATAACAAAGTGGTCAAACCTTTTGATGGGGCCCGATGAGATGCTCCTTCTGCAAATGTAACCAGACTTTGTCACCAACCTGAAACTGGTGTGGTACCCTTTGTTTATAATGGCGTTGCTTGTACTTAGCATTGGATTTCTAAAAAATCTTCTGGACCTGTTGGCGAATGTGCTGAATCCGCTCAATGAATCTGGTGGCTTTGTCGACTACAGACTGGTCAGGTGAAGAGTTTGTCTATGCAGTGGCAAGAGGAAGTGGAACATCAATGTGTCCCAATGGTTAGAATCCAAGACCCACTTAAAATGGGATATGGTCGGTGGAACTATGGATATCCTTGTTGTAACTATGTTGGACATATGGGAGACTCTCATCCCATGTACAAGGATTCTTATAATTGTACATGCACAGGATGTGCACAGTCATCTGATTGACGACCTTGTTTTGGCCATCGATTTGGGGGTCGAAAGAATTGGATTTTGTGAGCTTGGTGTCCAACAGAGACCAAAGACTCAACCAAAAGGTGTTGAGGAAGATTTTGTCTCAGTTAGATATGACGGTATGTGGTATCCCAAAGTGAACCCAAACTCGTTCGAAGAAGCTCTTGGTAGTATTGGCCACTATGACAGTATTCTTACAGGCTATGAGGATAGCCATCTTCAAAAACTGATCAACGACCACAAACACGTAGTCATTTCCATGCTTGGTGGATGGTAAACCAGATATGTAATCCATGGAGATGGACTCCCACAACTTGGGAATAGGAAGAAGGGTGTATAAGCCTTGATTCTTGATGGTTAGCTTGGAAATGGCACAGGAAATGCAAGATCTGATATACTTGTTGACGTCCAGTCGAAGTTTTATCCAATAAAAATGTTTCTGAAGGATGAACAAAGTTTTCTTCGCGCCAAAATGTCCTGCCACCTAACTGTAGTGGGATTTCCAAATCATATTTTCATGATATCTTGTAGGAACAAAGATATGGCCCGGGTGGCATAAGAGTCCATCCTGAATGTGAAAATCAGTGACAGTGGAGCATATACCCAAGATCTAATATGTGGTGGCAAAGTCTAGATCTTGTTGGTAAAGTTGGGGCCACTCTAATGTTTCATGTCCACAGGAATGGAGCATAGTGGTAAGTGAAACCACAGGAGGTCGAATGAGGCAGGAAGTAACACGATTGGAGATACATGTCTTACACTTGATGTTTATATGGAACTGTTATATGTAGGTGGACCACTTCTAATGGCGGTCGTTCTGCAATTTCCCATGTGTTTGTATGAACTGCATAGGATTGTGATCAGTGTGTATGATCATATTTGTCCCTAGAATGTAATGTTTCCATTGACGACAAGATTGTACAATGGAATACATTTCCTTGTCATAGGTGGGGTATTTACGGATAGTATCAGAGAGTGTCTCACTATGGTATTCCACAGGATGCTCTGAGTGAGAACTGCGCCCACAACATAATCAGATGCATCAATTTCAATCTCGAATGGTTGTTGAAGATCAGGCAAGGAGAGTACTGGAGCTGAGAAAAAATGATGTTTCAGATATTTGAATTCTCGTTGTTGCAACTTCCCCCACATGAACTTGGCCCTACCACCACCCTTGGTCACCTGGATGAGGGCCCAAGAAATATGGGAGAATCCCAACATGAACCATCGGTAAAAATTAGTGAGTCCTAAGAAGCTCTGAAGCTTGGTCAGTGTGGTTGGGGCTGGCCAGTCCCAGATGACTTGGATCTTATCTGCATCAACATGTACCCCATGATCATCAACAATGTATCCCAGGTATTCGACCTTGTTCATGAAAAAGGAGCATTTTTCCAAGTTGGCATAAAGCTTGTGTCGCCGCAGAGTGCTCAAAACTTGTTGAATATGTCTCATGTGCTCCTCCCACGTTCTGTTGAAGATGAGGGTGTCATCCAAATATACTACCACAAAGGAGTTGGTGAAGGGTCTCAATACATTTTCCATCAACCTCATGAAAGTTGTTGGTGCATTTGTTAAGCCAAAGGGCATGACTAGCCATCTGTAGAGACCTTCCTTAGACTTGAAGGTTGTCTTCCAAACATCCATTGGTTTGATAGGAACCTAGTGGTATCCAGACTTCAGGTCAATATTGTTGAAGAAATTTTCCCTCTTGATTTGGTCATGAAGATCATCAATCCTAGGAATGGGATAGCGGTTCCTAACTATGATTTTTTTGAAGGCTTTGTAATCAATGCAGAGTCTCCAAGTCACGTACTTCTTCTGCACCAATACAATTAGGCTTTCGTAATGGGAGGAGATGGGTTTGATGTTCCCCTTTTGAAGAAGCTCTTGGATCTAACGCCTAATTTTGTCATTATCCATTAGTGAGCGTCAATAGACTGGTCCATTAGGTAGAGCTGCGTTGTGGGTCAAATCAATTGGATGCTTGACTTGGCAATGTGTTAGTATGCCTGTAGGTGAGACGAAGATGTCTCTGTATTCTTCCATGATCCAGTACAGTTACTTCTGCTACAAAGAGATGTGTTGTGTAGAGGCCACATATGTGGCAGCGACCTTCTGCTTATTGTGATCACAGATCACAAAGAATATGAACTTCCCAGTCTTTTAAATGACCTTACTTCATTTCTTAGCAGAGATTAAAGAAACAACAGTAGGCGGTGCCACCTCTGGGATATTGTACAATTGTCTATCCAAAGTAATAATAACACTGCGGGGTCTAGACTCATACACAACATGAAGATTCCAAAAATATAGTTGTCCTAAAAGAACATCACAAACTTCAAGGGAAGAAATATCACACAGTACCTCATGTTTGAAAGGCTTGATGTCGTAGGACAGACGACACTATTGGATGACACATATATCCCTTCCTTGATGAATCCATCCGATGGTGTAAGGTTGTGGGTGCGGTTTCATTGGCAGGTTCAGTCGCTTGAAAACCTCTGATGAAATCAGGTTCTTCTGACTACCTCTGTCGACAATGAAGTGAATTGGAGCCCCCTTGACCCACATCTACGAGTGAAAGAGGCGTTCCCCTTCCTCTGGTTATTTTGGTTTGCTTGTTCAGAATTTGGTTGTAGTGACCATGGCACTGGGTTCAACATCGATAATTTGCTTCCCTCCTTCAAGATTTGACTTGGAATCAGAATCGGCCTCTGACTCAGAAACGTTTAGCTCGACCATGAGGGACTGCTTGGAGCGACATTTGTTGGTGTTGTGCCAAGGAATTTTATGGTACTCACACCAGTTTCCTATGTCCTTCTTCATCTTCTCGTTGCCCTTCTTGTGTTGTGGCTTGGACGAATTGTCCTAATGGAGGCCATCGCGACTTGGTCCCCTATTGTGTGGGTATGGGTTTCCTTTTCCCTGCTTCGACTGTGAGGGGTTTGCAGATCCAAACTCTCACCTTTTCTGCTTAAATTTATGCTCAATCTTGACAAAAAGTTGTGCCCAATGAGGCGATGTACAGGAAATCCATTTATGTTTGAATGAATCTATGCAAATGGTCATGGTATTTGAGCACCAGATGACACTTAGAATATTTTATACCTAATTTGGTGCAGAGGGTATGGAAAATATTGGTGAATTCTGGTACTGTCTAGTCCCTTTCTTGACGTAGGGTGGTCCATCTGGTGTACTGGTCCTCGTATCTTACAATAGGGTAGTATTGTTCTTTAATGGCGTCCCGGAAGGAATCCCATGTAGGGTCCACCACAAAAATTGCAGATTCCTCCATGGCCCTTTTCTCATAGTAGGTATCCCACCAGTATTTAACATGGGGAACAGCCTTGAGGAGTGCAAAAGTGATCTTTTCCCGATCAGAAAAATTGTGGACTAAAAAAATATCCTTCAAGCAGATTTAACCATTTATCTACAACATCTACATCTATTAGTCCTTCAAATAATGGAATATCAAAATTTAGCTATACCTTGAAGGGGGTTGCATGGCCACCTAATGAAGATTCTTCTCCTGTGGGCAACCGTCGAAGGATCTGCGTGAAGTTGTCCATCATTTTGTTCCTTTGTCGCGTGAGAGATTCCTTGAGAAATTTTTTAATAAGATCTCCTGCTCCATCATTTTTCATTTCATCTCCCATGGTTTTTTTTTTTGGCTCGGCGTGACCGATCTGATAATGGATCGATTGGTTCGAGTCCCAACTTCTTGTACCCAGACCTTGTTGGGGACATGCATGAAGAAAAAAAAATGAAGAGAAGACCGCTCTAATACCATTGATCCAGATTTAGGAGTGGAATGATTCACGAATTGATTACACACTGAATACCATAAACACAAATATAGGAAGAATAACACAAATATTCAGTGAACACTATCTTCTATTAAATAATGAAATAGGCCGAAACTATGAAACTGCAAAACTGAAACTTGTTCGAATGGTGGTAGCTATCTATGAGAAGAGATGTGGCTGCTACATGCATTATTCTGAGAATAATGGATTACAATGAGGCTCCATAGTCCCTTTTCATATTACTCATGAATTCCAAAACCATAGACATCCAAAAACCTAGCCCTAGAAGGTGAAACACCAAAAGTTATGTGGACCCTATGGGTAAGTTGGTGTAATTTGGTACCTCAACTTCCTAGGGTCATAAATTTTGCATATGACCTTCGTTTTAGGCCCATGATATCCTGTTGGAAAGGTATTTCAGAGAGATACACACTATTCCATTAGAATCTAACTCCGTCTATAGTATAACTGTGTTGAGCCAAAAAAACATGTTTATGACCCCAAAATAGCCCTAAAAATACAACAAGATGTGCTGACATGAAAACATACAAAATAGGTCAGTTGGATTAGGCGAGAGGCCACCCGTATCCACCTGGAAAATGTGTGAGGCTTTAGACAGCCCCAGAAGTGTAGAACTCACAATTATAAAGCAGTATAGAAAGATGTGTTGAAAAAAAACGGACACAAGGAGCCAGTTAGAATAGGTGGGTGGCCACCAATATCCATCTGGATAAAAAATGGCCAATACCATCATAATTAAAACAAATCAATGGAAGCTTACCTTTATATCTATCATTGGTTCCCTTGTTCAATCTTCTGGCAAAGTTGGCCACTTCTTCTTCATCTTCTTCAGAAAAGTCATTGTTGTTGTTATGTTCCTTTTTATTTCCCTTTTGCTTTGACCTTTTGGATGCTTTGAAAGTTGCTTCTTTTATATTTGGATTTTCCTATTCAGTTCTCATTTCATATGTTGTGAATATTCCATGTAGTTCATCAATGCTTATTGAGTCTAGATCTAATCTTTCTTCTAGTGTTGATATCATAGGATCAAATCTCATAGGAAGAGATCTTAGTACCTTTTGAACAATTACAGATTCTTCAATTTCTTCTCCCAATCCTATGATTGCATTCACTGTTTCATCGAATTGTAAGAAGTAAGGTGCAATATTCTCATCTTCCTTCATCTTTAGTTATTCGAATTGACCTTTGTAATTTTGAAGCTTTGATGCTTTGAATTTTGAATCTCCTTTATAGATATTTTGAAGTTTGTCCCAAATCTATTTAGTGTATTTACAATGTACAAATTTGGTATATATGGATTCACCAATACCATTCAGAAGTGCATTTGTGGCTTTGGAATTATTTTGACCGAGTTTCATTGCTTTTTCACTTGTTGGTAGAACTGTTGGCTCTTTGTATCCATCTACTACTGATTGCCAAATTTCAAATCCTTGTGCTTGTATATATGTTTTCATCCTTCCTCTCTAGAATGCATACTTATGTCCATCAAACTGTGGTATTCCATTTTTATACATGTTGTTTCTCTCCATGATCTACCTTTCAGTGGTTAAACTATTTTTTGAAGGAACCTTCTCTGATACCAATTGTTGCATTACTGAGAGGGGGGTTGAATCAGTAATAGAGAAATATAATCCTTTTTAACCATAAAATGAAAGTGTTATATCAATGTAGCATTATCATACAATAGTTTCAAAGTAAATAAACAATGAACAAATGAGAAATCATACATGCACACAATACACTCATGTTTTTACATGGAAACCCAAAGTGAGAGAAAACCTCAGATTGTTTTTTCTTATATGTCTTTAAGAATTACATTCATTGGAAGCACCAAATTCCTTGTTTTCTAGTTGCAACTGGAAGGAGGCTCCAATCCCCTAGTTTCTCAGGCTACAACCTGAGGGAAACTCCAACTCCCCAATTCTCTGTCTACAACCCCCTATGTTCTTCGGCTACAACTGGAAGGTGGCTACAACCACCTGTCCTTGCCCCATCCAACTGCCCTGACGTAGAAGTAGAATGATGGAACCACTGTCACACTATCACTGTGAGATATACTGTTGTAAACCTGTACCAATTAACCTACAACAAACAACCTGTAACAACCTACACCAAACAACCTGTAATCAACCTGCACCATAAACAAGTGCATCAACCATGTTGTGCCTCAACGTGTACCATCAACGAGTGCATCAACCATGCACCAAATATGTACCAATCATGCATCAAATACACATAAACTATGACTCATCAGTATTTACCAACATCATCAACTATACACCTCATGTATGTTCCAACTCATCAACTACTTGTCTCAACCATGTACCCAACATGTACCTCAACCAAAATCCCTCATCAATTCCATCATCCAAATCTGATTTGTATCTCTATAATAGACCTAGTGTATATGATCACATACCTGCAAACCTTCCCTAACTTTAACAACAAGAGACTAACATTTTCATCAAACTTTACTTTAGTCTCACATGACTAATTTTGGATTGGTCAACAACCCTAACTTGAAATAATCAAAACTATGTCCATGTAATGAATAAAAATCTGAAAAATAGTACACAATGTTATTCAATGTCTTTTATGCAATTCCTCCAAGTTTCAATACTTGGAAGCTCTCATAAAATGAGTTATAGAAAAAATGACATACCTTGTTGAATTCTAGCTTATTCTAGAGAGCGAACTTGTAGAGAGTTCCCCACACAAAATATTTGTTGTATGGATATGAAAATGGTACACAGAATACTACAGAATGTAATGTAACCAATACATTTGGTCTTACTTAATTTTGATCTGTTATGAAGAAGTTATGATATTTTTACCCGAAACACATGTTTTAGACTAGTTTCAGGACTAGCCACAAACCCTATTTTCCATGGAGTGTAACTCGAAAAATACAATGATCCACAAGCTGAAATTTTTATCACAACTACTTGGATATGTTTCCTCAATGGCCTCCATATTTCTAGGTCTGAATCATTCTAGAAAAAAAAATTATTGCGAAAATGGTGAGATGACCTGTAAATAACATACCTTAGAAAGCATCATCAAAAGAATTTATCCTCCCTTGAATTTCGGCCTTCTTTACTTCACCATCCCTCTTAAATTCTCCTTAGATATCCTTTGGTTACCTCAGTCACTTTTATATATTCAATATGCTCAAGTGTGATTAAAATGAGACACCCTTGCCTCATTTTTATACTTTTATCTAGCTTCCTCAAGGGGTTACCTTCTAACCATCTTAAACCAGTTTCCTTATTTTAGGGATAACCCACTTCTAACCGGTTGTCTACATAGTAATTCTCCATTAAATTTATTATTTAAATAATTTCTTTTGTATCCACTCTGACTTATATTACACTCATCACTTCACTTTATTATTTAAATAGTTTCTTCTTTGCAACCAATTTGACTACTTTGACCTTTTGGGGCTTCTAGATGACTCATGAGGGTTCTCCAACTTCACATGGCCATAAATCTCTAACAGTGAGGAGTTATGTGACGTTCCATATACCACCGGAAATAGCATGACATGTATTGTCCATATATAATAGTCTTACATTCAAATATATTAAAACTCATACCAGTATACATAAAACAAACTTGGGTCCATTACCCAAACCTTTTTGCTACTAGAATTCTCTACCAGACTTTGTTCAAGGGTTGACATCAATGAAAACCAGCCCAAATAATCAACAATATCTTCCTTGTACCTTAGTTAAACCTATGATGAAGTCCATGGATACACTTTCCCACTTCTGCTACAGAATGGGAAATGGTTGTAGTAACCCTATAGGATGAGTCTACTCTGACTTGTTCTACTAGCAAGTCATACACTCCCTCACATGTCTCAGTACATAATCCTTTAGGCCCTTCCAAGTGAACCTCTACCCAATCTTCTTGTAATCTTTAAAGGACCTAGGATTCCATGACAAGGGTGTATCATGCATATCCCTCATAATATTCTCCTTCAATGTAGACTCTAGGACTAAGTATATGTGATCCTTGTAGTAGATGATGTCACCTACAACATTGTACCTTTCATCCATTGAAATCTTTGCAAGAGAACATATTTCTGGTTTCCTAGAGAGAGCATCAACAACCACACTTTTCTTCCATTTTACATACTCTATGTCAAATTCATATGCCTACAATTTTCTGACCCACTTTTGTTGTCTCTCATTTAATTCCTTCTTCTTCAGGAAGTGTCTCAAACAGTTGTGGTCAATCTTAACCACAAATTTTCCACCTACCAAGTAATATCTGAATTTCACCAAAGAATGAACGATGGTGAGCATTTTCTTCTCATAGATGGAGTAGTGTTGGAAGATTGGTTGTTGTCATTGATGTCAACCATAGTCATTAGTTTTGGACTGCAAGATTGATGAAGGTATTTGGACATGAAGGACAATGTACATGCAGAAAAAAAACCCATGGATGGATAGTATACATCATGTTGTTTCCATTGGTAGGTGGCACGTCACGTGGATCCTCATGGTTGAGGAGAAATGAATTTTTGAAGTTGACAAAGTGAATTGAAGAAGGAAGTACATGTAGGCCCTGAAGATAATTAAAGAAAATAATTACAAAATAAGAAAGTGTCAGGTCGACCCTAATGTTAAAAGGAAGTGACATAAATGGTATAAATAAATATCATTATACATTCATTTGATACAATAGTCAAATTTTAGATGAAATCAAAAGTAAAGAATGCCAGATTTCAAGGGAGGATGAAGTCTTTTGGTGATGTGTTCTAAGGTATGTTATTTATAGGTCATCTTACCATTTTCGCTATAATGTTTTTTTATAGAACGATTCATATGGTGAAATTTCTATGGTATTGAGAATACATATCAAGGTACCTGTGGTAAAAGTTTCAGTTCTTGATTTGCTATAATTATGGAGATACACTCTATGGAAGATAGGGTTTTTGACTAGTCCTGAAGCTAGTCAATAAACAATTGTTCTGGGTAAAAACGTCATAACTTATTCATAGAGAATCCAAATGAAGTGAGACCAATTTCATTGGAAATAGTACGGACTTTAGTTTCTTTTGTGCGCATTTTAGAATCTAATGTTAAATATTGAACGCGGATCATTCTGTATAAGTTGGCTCTCTTGATTAAACCAAAATTGAATAAAGTCTACCATTCTTTCTATAAATTATTTTGGGGGAGGATTCAAGGAGTGAAACTTGGAGGAGTTTTAGAGAATAAATTGAGTAATATTATCTATAGGATCAGAGTATTCCAAGAATTTAAGAATTGCAGGAATTGAAGAAGTCTTAGGAAGCATTATCAGGTTCTATGTGATGGTTGGTTGATGGTGATGATTTAATGTAAAGTTTTATTATCTCTCATATATTCTTGGGTGGAAGGAAGGGGAAAGGATGGAGAGTTCAACCCTCTCTTGATATTGGAGGATTGTATATTCCTCTTGGAGTTTTATCCCTCCCTTTACATTTGGAAGTTGTAGCTACCTTTGGAAGTCATTACTTCCCTTGAACAATAACTATTGATTATTTCTCATATATTGTGCATGGTGTATTGTGGTGTATTGGTGTAACTCTTATACTATTGTTCATTTATCATTAGATATAATTGAATGTATTAAGTATAAGTTGAAAAATGTTTTAAATTGTACTTGATACTAATTCACCCCCCTCTCAGTATCAACAATTGGTTTCAGAGTGGGTTGCCTTCAGAACAATTTAACCATTGGAAGGAAAATAGTGAGAAGAGATGGATGACCATGAGCACATTTCAAATGGGATTCAAATATTTGATGGAAGGAATTATGCATACTAGAGTGATAGAGTGAAAACTTACCTAGCATATTTGGGAGTAGACATTTGGTACTCAGTTGTAAATGGCTATGTAATCCGAAATAATGTTACAACCAATCCAAATGAGAAGAATCTTATGAGTTGTAATTCAAAATCCAGACATGTTATTCTAGGAGCATTGGCACCAACTATTGCTAGCAAAGTGATGGGATGCAACACTACTAAAGAGGTAAGGGACAAACTCAAGAGTATCTATGAAAGTGATCCAAAATTTAAGCGGGTCAAGCTTCAACGACATAGAGAAAAATTTGAAAATTTGAATATGAATGAAAAGGAAGATATTGCAACATATTTTCTTAGAGTTGATGAAGATTTTAATGCTATCATAGGATTAGGTGAAGAGCTCGATGAATCCTTGGTTGTACAAAAAGTGTTGAGATCACTTCTCTTGAAATATGATGCTAAGGTCTCTACCATTGAAGAAACTAGGGACTTGATCAAAATGACAATGGATGAATTACATGGGTCTCTTATAGCATATGAAATGAGAACAGGTATAGAAAGTGACAAGACAAACAATGAAGTAACCTTTAAAGCCATAAAGAAGACAAAATACAAGGATAACAACCTTGATGAATAAATAGTAAATTTTGTAAGAAGGTTCCATAAGGGAAGTGGAAGATACAAAGGTAAGTCTCCCCTCAAATGCTTTAACTGTGGTAGAATAGGACATATTGTTGAAAACGGTTACTATAAAAAGAGAAGTCTCAACAATAAAAAGATATTCTAGTCCAAGGATGATGACATCTCCTCAGATGAGAGTGATGAAGAAGATAATGATGTAGGAGAAGTCCTCTTCATAACCCAAGAAACCTAGGATGATGATCACAAGAATTATAAAGAAGAAGAAATCATTTCTAAAAAAGATTCAGATGAAGAAACCAACCTTGATTCCTTTTTGGGATACAAAGACAATGCAGAGAGTGAAGAAGAATACGAGAATTTTTAAAAGTTGAAGCATGTTGAAAATAAAAATAGAAAGCTTAGAAACACAAACATAATACTAAAATGTGAATTGAGTAGTTGTGAAGAAGAGACTTAAAAGCTTGAAAATACCATTGATAGATTGAAGGAACAATTAGAATATTATGAGAAATTGAAAGTAGAATTGGATCACACAAAAGGGGAGCTACTATTGACAATAGAAAAGTTGAAGAAGTTCAAAAAAAACACTGAAAAATTAGATGAGATCCTTAGCAATCAAAGATATCCAAATGAAAAGACAGGACTAGGATAAAATGACAATTTGAAGACAACAAAACAAGAGAAGGAAGATGAAAATGATGAAACCAACACTCCAGAACAAGTTGAACAACAAGATAGAAGACTAGAATTCAGAAGGGATGAGACATCAAGAAGATCCTCTCCCATCAGGTATGAAAGAAATCATTATGAAGGAAACTATATAAGAAGAGATCGTGAACCCATGTGGACCACACCACAAAGAATATCACTTACTCCCAGGTATCAAAATTTGTTTCTTGGACATTGTTATACTTGTGGAAATTTTGGATACAAGGCAATCAATTGTAGAATCAATGAAAGGCATAACTATGCAAGTTACATGAATGGTGAAAATAGTAGATATGGAAATGTTCGTAGACCTGTCAAAAAAATTTATAATCCATTTGACCCATTAATGGATCAAAATATTGTATGTTACAAGTGCAATAATCTTGGTCACAAAGCACGAGAATGCAGAGAGATGAAGGAAAATAATTGTATGCCAAATGTCTGTATAACAACTACAACATGGAAAAGGAAATAAATTCCACAAAATGAAAACTATTAAATAAAATTAGTCTCTAAAGAATGCAAAGAAGAATATGAATGGTACATAGACAGTGGATGTTCTTCACACATGACCGGGGATCAAGACAAATTCATCAGCTTGAAGAGAAAGGGTGGCAATGTTGCATTTGGAGATGATTCATCTACCAAAATACTTGGAGAAGGTGTAGTAGAGCTCGGAATAAAAAATTTAAAAGAAAATAATGTCCTATTGGTTTAATACTTGAAGCATAATCTACTCAGTGTTAGTAAAATGTGTGATCAAGGATACACTCTTACGTTTGACTCCCGGAAATGTAAAATCAGAGAAAATAACTCAGGAAGATTGGTTGCAACTGCAACAAGAAGACCAGACAACATATACATCCTAGACATGAAGAAGAGAGAGAAGATACAAGCCACACAAAAGGATTCCAAGGAAGAAAAAGTCTCAAAGACCAAAAATAAGGATGAAGTATTATTGAGTGCCATGTGTTTAGGGGGAGAAACCCCAAAGAAGAGAGTTACGTTTTGTCATTAAACTCAGGGGAGCAGCCCTACCCCTTTCCATTGATGTCAAAGGGGGAGAGAAATTGGGATCATGATGATAGGGGGAGCATGAGTGTTTCCATCAATGACAAAGGGGGAGATTGTTGGAAGATTAGTTGTTGTCATTGATGTCAACCCTAGTCATTGGTTTTGGACCACAAGATTGATGAAGGTATTTGGACATGAAGGACAATGTATATGCAGAAACAAAGCCCATGGCATCATGTTGTTTCTAGTGGTAGGTGGAATGTCACATGGATCCTCATGGTTGAGGAGAAATGAATTTTTGAACATGACAAAGTGAATTGAAGAAGGAAGTACATGTAGGCCCTGAAGATAATTAAAGAAAAGAATTACAAAATAAGAAATTATCAGGTCGGCCCTACTGTTAAAAGGAAGTGACATAAATGGTATAAATAAATATCATTATACATTCATTTTATACACAAGTAGAATTTCATAGGAAATCAAAAGTAAAGAAGGACGGATTTCAAGGGAGGATGAAGTCTTTTGGTGATGTGTTCTAAGGTATGTTATTTACAGGTCATCTTACCATTTTCTCTATAACATTTTTTTTCTAGAATGATTCAGATAGTGAAATTTCTATGGTATTGAGAAGACATATCAAGGTATCTTTGGTAAAAGTTTCATCTCTTTATTCACTATAATTATGGAGATACACTCTGTGGAAGATAGGGTTTTTGACCTGTCCTGAAGATAGTCAATAAACATGTGTTCCGGGTAAAATAGTCATAACTTCTTCATAGATAATCCAAATGAAGTGGGACCAATTTCATTGGAAATAGTACAGACTTTATTTTCTTGTGTGCAAGTTCCCGAATCTGATGTTAAATATTGAGTGCGGGGCATTCTGTACAAGTTTGTTCTTCTGAATAAACCAGAATTCAATAAAGTCTATCATTCTTTCTATAACTTATTTTTGGGGAGGATTCAAGGAGTGAAACTTGGAGGCGTTTCAGAGAATACATTGAGTAAAATTATATACAGGATCAAATTATTCCAAGAATTGAATAATTGCATAAATTGAAGAAGTCTCAGGAAGCATTATCAGGTTCTATGTGATGGTTGGTTGATGGTGATGATTTAATGTAAAGTTTTATTATCTCTCATATATTATTGGGTGGAAGGAAGGGGAAAGGATGGAGAGTTCAACCCTCTCTTGATATTTTAAGATTGTATACTCCTCTTGGAGGTTTATCCCTCCCTTTACATTTGGAAGTTGTAGCTACCTTTGGAATTCATTACTTCCCTTGAACAATAACTATTGATTATTTCTCATATATTGTGCATGGTGTATTGTGGTGTATTGGTGTAACTCTTATACTATTGTTCATTTCTCATTGGATATAATTGAATGGCTTACATATAAGTTGAAAAAGGTTTTAAATTGTACTTGATATTGATTCACCCCCCTCTTAGTATCAACAAGTAGAGCATCTCTGACTTAGTGATTTTGCTACAATCATATGCTATCAGATTTATATATTACATCAAAATTGCTCCTATCACTTGACCCAACACATCACACTCAATCACAAAGAGCTAAGTGAAATCAAGATGTGCTAAAACTAGACAAGTTCTCATCACTTTCTTCATCTTGTCAAATGTATTTTGGGCCTCCTATGTCCACTTAAATACCTCTTTCTTCATGAGATATGTGAGTGGTGCATCCAACTATGAGAATATCTTCACAAACCGCTTGTAGTAGCTCCAAATCTCAAATAATCCACATAAGTGTGTAAGGTTCTTGGGCGATGGCCAATCCAATATGGCCTGGATCTTCTCCATATGCACCTGTACTCCCTAAGCGTTGACCACATAACCCAAGTATAGGATATTTTTCATGGAAAACTCACACTTTGACTCCTTGGCATATAATGATTGATCCTCCATGATGCTCATAATCTCATCTAGATGTTCCAAGTGATCCTCCCATATCCTGTTCTATATAAGGAGATCATCAAAGAACACCAACAAGAAATTCCTCAATTTCTTTTTGAATATGTGGTTCATGCAAGACTAAAAGGTGGTTGGTGCGTTGGTCAAACCAAATGGCATGACCGGAAACTCATAATTCCCATAATCGCATATGAAAGTAGTTTTGGGAATATCCTACTCTCTAACTCTAATATGATGATACCCCAATCAAAGATCAATCTTTTCAAAATAGATTGCTCCATGCAACTCATCCAAAATTTCATTGATCCTGGGAATAATGTACATGTTCTTGATCATCCTCTTATTCAAGGATCTAAATGCACATCCACATTGTGCCATCTTTCTTGTTCACCAACACTACAGAAGAAGAGAATCGACTATAGTTAGGCCTGATGTGTCCCATATCCAATAGTCCTTATATCCTTCTCAATTTCATCCTTGAATTTAGTTAGATGTCTATAGGGAGTAGTGATCATAGGTTTTTCTCCCTCCTCCAACTCAATGGTGTGATTAAATCCCCTATCAGGCAATCTCCCTGGAGGTATCTGTCCAAAGAATCGATCATGTTTTCTCAGAAATGTATGGATGTCTATATGATACCGATGGTTGTTATCTAAAGGTTTTTGAGTAGTGATCAAACACTCTGTTGCACAAGCTACATCTCCATGTATGAATATACCTTCCATCCACTTGGCTGAAACAATCCTGGGGGAATCATTAGACATGCCCCTAAAAACTACCTTCTTGTCATCCATTTTCCTAAATTCTAACTCCATTTCCTGGTAGTCAACATAAGTTTTTCCCAAGGAAACAAACCATTGGACACCCAATATAATATTAGTGTCTCGCAACTCACCTACATAGAAATTATCGTTCACCGTGTATTTTCCTAATGTTATACATAACTATGGAATATTTCATGTGCAAGGCATACTGCTCCCACTGGCTACCACTACATCAAACCCATAGAATTCAACGATAGGAATGCTCCTCCTAGCCACAAAATTTAAGTCAATGAAGTTGTGGGTTTCCCCACCATCAATCAATATTTTGACATGTTTCCCATGTACTACTCCATAGATTCTGAAAGTGTGAAACATAGGGACACTCAATAGAGTGGTGATAGCTCCACTCTTGACCTCCTAATGCGGCTTCTCATCAGTTGATCTATCCTTCTCACTTCCATGTACCTTCTCTACTTCCTCCTCTTCATCATTATATGAAAGTACCTCTATATAGTGCACCTTACCCTTTCCCATACACCTGTGTCCTTATTCCCAAGGGTCTTTGCAACTAAATCAAACTTCCTCCTTCTCAACTCATTACAATTTGCCTCATCCAACTTCTCCTTACCAATCCCCTCTTTCTAAAAAGGTTTCTTATCCTTGTTTTTCTGGGGAATGAAAGGTTTGGATAAGGTTTTTTTCTTTGGGATAGCATCCTCCATGTCTCATGTCCTGATGATGGCATCTTGTAAGGTCTTTGGTTATGAGACTTTCACCCAACCACACAATGGCTCAGATAATCCTTCAATGAACAACATGAATAGCCTTTGCTTAGATATATCTGCCACCATGACTGCAAGCCTCTAAAAATATGTGATGTAAGTATCTGACATACCAACCTATTTGCGTTGTGCCAACTCTCTGAAATGAAATTTCGTATCCTTCTTGTAAAACCTCTCCATCAACTTCTGTGTGAAGTTTATATAGGAGGTAATGTTGGAATTCCCCAGAGTGACCAATCCATGGTACCACCACTCATGGTCCTCTCCATATAAATGTAAGGTAGCGAATTTAATCACTTCTTCCTCCTTCATAGGGTTGAGTTGGAAATATGTGTCCAACTTATGTATCCATGCTCTAGTTGTGCACTTGTTGGAACCATCAAAGGAAGGAATGGATAACTTTCCAACCTTTAGCATGAGATCAATGTTTTGCAGACCCTTGTTGAAATCCCTTGGTTTGTTCCTATATTCAATGGTACAATATTCCTATAGTGACATGGATACTTGAAACCCTCACTAAGGGATGCTACTCCTCCCAGTATTCATTAAAGGTTTCACCATGTCCTTTCTTCCCTTGATTTCTTGTTTTCTTCTCCCTAAATAAATTAGGCATGTGAGGTCTAGGAATCACTCTACTGGTGGTCTTAGTGCCAACGTGTGAGATAATTTTATTGTTGTTATGTTATTCATGATTCCCATTGTTCCCATTGGAACTTCTTCCACCATTGTTACCCCTGTGTTTTTGGTTCCCATTGTGTCCATTAATGCCTCACAAACCATTGTTGCCACCATGGTTTTGGTTTTCTTGAGTGTTGTTAATTAACTGAGTTAGGAGCTATGCCAATTTTTTCTTCCCACTAGATAAACCTTATAGGATATGTATTTCCTTGTCCTCATTATTGTTTCCCCCCATGTCTCTCTCTTTCTCTTCCTCTGGTTGATCCACTTCTTCTTCTTCTCCTGGGTGAAATATGGTTTTTGTCCCTCGCTGACTTCTTCTTTTGTTAGTGATGTACCCCTCATATTCTTTCCTCATGACTTAATAAACCCCCTCAGACTCGTAGGATTGAGGCTCTAATACCACTATAAAATCCCCACTAAATTTTTTGGATTTCTCTTTGGTTTAACAATGTAGAAATTTTGTCAAACAATTTGCTTTTGTAGTGTTTATATGTGTTTTTTTTAAGTGGGATTCAAAAAAAATTGCAGCCTTTGAAATATGTTTGAACACACAAGATATAACAAAAAGAACTATAAAAATACACACGGTATATCCCAACAAATTATCGCATTAGAGTTATGTAACAACAGTACTACATTTGTCACTCACATAAATTGTAACAATAATAAAATGGAGACAAATATGACCTTTGTATTAAATTAAAAGAATGTGTGTAGGTGAATACAATGTACAACAGTCATATGAGAAAGAAACAGGCTTGTAGGATGAATTTTGTATGCAAAAACTGATAAATGAGAGAACAACGGTCCTCCTCACAATAAACTCAACCATTGAAAGATAATACTCGGTCTTTCCCCAAAAAATCATCCATCATATATAAAATCATCTCATCCATAATAGGTTCGACCCCAACAATTGAATCTTGTCCCACAACAGAGAAAATGTGATGGAAATCATCTCTTCTTCACCCAAAACTCGGCCCCTTGGATATGGAATTTCCCCACACATTAAACAAAACCAACCAAGAGACAAAATTGGCCCTATATGAATGAACTCAAACCCAAGATAAGTAAATTCTCTCAACAAAGAGTATTTCGGCCTCCAAGTAAGCAACTCAGCCCCAATGCTCAAGAAAACGTAACACACACATCAAAAAACGTAGAAGCCAACCTTACTCACCTTCTTCAACAAAAAATCAACCCTTATGAATGAAAACTTTGCTACCAAAGATGAATAACTCAACCACATTGAATCACGATGAAGAAATATGAATGATCCATTCTCTATGATTTGCTAGGGTGGATAGTTTCACCACCTAACCCAATCCCAAAATCCTCTAGGGTTTTTTGTCCCAAGAGCCAAAGCCACAAGCGCTCTCTCAAATTCATTTTTAGAAAACAAAAATGCATAATGAGAGAGGACTCCCTCATTATCCTTTTATTTCCTCATTGACCCTTTTCAAACCCTTTTACCCTTTTAATATAGTAAAGTGACTTTATAAACTCAAGTCAATTAAAAACCCCCTTTTTAATTAATTACTCAATGTCACTTTTAAAGCGTTATTTTTCCTCCCCTGTGACATTAAATATTTGATTAATCCCCTTTTTCCACTGACTATAGCCTACGGGGATCACTTAGGATATTAAGTCAATCTCCTGGAGAGATCATTTGGAAAGGGACATTACAATTAGTTATCCTTGTTCTAAGAAATTAATTTTTGTTATCATTAAGGCTCCTCTTATTCTAAGAAATTAAATCTTCATCACTAACACACTCTTAATTATATTATTTTATGTATGTGACTTGGAACTTAAAAATTCCACCTTTGTATTTCACCAAGAAATTATATACATTCAAGGTCAATCTAAAATTGGTATACAGTAAAATCAATGCATCATGTCAACCTAATTACACTGAAATAAATGCATATACTTCAACTTATATTATTCTACATGATATGTCACCCTGCTTTAGTCAATTAAATCTCTACATGGGGATTAGAAATTGACATTTACAATGAAATCAATGCATCTAGTTAATATAATTACATGAAAACAACTTCATGTACACGCACATCATCCATTTGGTAATTATGAGAGGACACGGTAACTTGAATTATTGTCACATGGTTGTAATTGTAACCCTATATGAAATAAAGGAAATATTGAAATCAATGCTTAGAATCCTTCATGGGTTTACTTCACTCCTTCTCTAAGGAGAAGTCACTATCGAGAATTAAAACAAAGTTTAATCTTTATGTTCAAAAAAATAGACTGTAAATATATATATATATATATATATATATATATATATATATATATATAACATATTAATAATTCATGTAAAAAGGTTAATTTGCGATATAGGAAATTTAGTCTATGGCCTACCGGTGGAGAAGGCAGAAAAGATAAGACAAAAATGTGTCGTAGTAATAAGAAGAGAAAAACCACCAGAACAAAACCTAACCAAGGATGAATCGACTGTTTTAAAGAAGATTTTTAAGGGACAATAAGAATATTCTAGTTTTGAGAGCTGATAAAGGTAATGCAATAGTAGTTATGAACAAAGAGGAGTATGATCTGAAAATGATAAAGCACTTGTCCACAAATAGCTATAGAAAAATGAATGTTGATCCAAGTAAGAAAATTGTGAAGGAGGTAATTGTGGCAATAAAGAATTCCTCACTTGATGAAGAAACAAAGGAAAAAATGTTACCAAAGAATATGACAGTCCCTCAGATTTATGGATCACCAAAGATACACAATGATAACACACCCTTAAGATCAATAGTGAACACCATTGGTTCTCCCATGTACAAGCTAGAAAAACTCCTTGCAATAAACCTTAAAGGGCTGGTTGGGCACACTTCTTCTTTCATTAAAGATTCCACAAAAATGGTTGAACAAATAAAGGATGTAAGAATAGAAGAAGAAGACTTATTACTAATTTTTTATGTTGTCTCGTTATTTACAAAAACTCTGGTGGAGGAGGAAATAAAGGTCTTTAGTGAGATCATAGATGAGGACACAACATAATTGGCCAAAATGTGCTTAAAGTCTACATATTTTAGCTTTCAGAGTCGTTTCTATGAATGGATTGAAGGAGTGGCTATGGGATCTCTGCTATCTCTAGTTGTAGCCAATTTATACATGGAAAATTTTGAGAAACAAGAAATTGATGCCTATCCATTGAAACCAAAACTATAAAAAAAGATATGTTGATGATACATACGTTATCTAGCCACATGGAAAACATAATCTAACTAGCTTCTTTGATCATCTAAACAATCAATATGAAAGCATAAAATCCGCTATGGAATTAGAGGAAAGCATAAGCATACCATTTTTAGACATCCTTATATCGAAAAGGAACAATGGATTGCTATCACACCTACATGCCAAATCTCACCACCACCCAGTGAAAAAAGTTGGAGTCATCAACACATTAGTCACTCTAGCAGTTAGGATATCATATGAAGAGCACATTGAGGAAGAACTAAAACATCTGAAAAAAGTATTCAAAATGAATGTATACCAAGAGAAACAATTCAACATGGTTGTTTTAAAAGAAGGTAGAAGACCTCACATCAAGAACGAAGAGAATGAGGAGGGAAAAAGAATAAGCCTACTATACATTTCAGGGACCATAGAAAAATACAAAAATTATGAAGAAAGGAAACATTGAAGTATCTTTTTCACCTCCTAACACCCCGATGAAAAATGTTAGATCATGCAAAGGATTACATAAACCCAAGACTACACAAAGGTGTATATTACATTTCACGTTCAAGCGGCAAACAACACATGGGTGAAACAAAAAGATCATTTCAAGTAAGGCTAAATGAGCATTGCGCTGACATCAGACATAATCAAACAAACAGATCTTCTCTAGTTGAACACTTACTAGACACTAGACATCACATATATATCGAAAATACAAAAAATCATTGCAAAACTATAACATTATGGAAAAAAAATAATAATAAAAACCTTAAAAATCGAGATGAATGAGAATAATACTAACAGAAATGAAGGACTAAATATTAATGAAGCTTGAAAGCATGTCCTACATTCCCTTAAAATTAATAATAATCCAAATATTTAAAAAATAATAGGTCATAGAAAAGATTATTATTAATTAACCTTAAAAAAATTTCTTCTAAATTGTGAGCTTTCTCTCTTCAATATGATCCCATCTTGGGGATTGAAACGTTGAGTTTCAAAACAAGCTAACACAAGTTCCTCTTAAAAAACTAAAAATAAAACAAATGGTTATTTCATTAATAAATGCATTATATTTCATATTTTCTATGCTAATAGAGTTTGTAATGCATCATTAAATAAAAACATGATCATTAAATAAAAACATGAATTAATGAAATTTAGGCGACGAGAAATTCAATATAAATACAATGTCTTCTTGTGTCCAACATTTCGACAGAGCATTTCCAGCTCCCTTTCTTCTTCGTAACCAAAAATGTTCTTTTGAGAAACCATAATCTATGTTTGGGTGTTGATATTCACATCAAAGGCTCTTATCTGAAGTGGCTTCCGCCATTACATGTTAAATAAAGTGGAGGCACATTCACGTGGAAGGAATCCACTGCAGAAAATATAGATATATTGGAAGACGATCCAAAATAACGAACACAAAAAATAAAAGAAGTACCATATTGTCGATAAGGATAGACATAAATTAAAGAATTACGTTAAAATGATTTCAAACAATGTAAAAACATTTTCTAGTGAGTTACAACACCCTACACAATGTGTACTTGAGTTCAATCTCAATAGTGTATTGGATTTTAAGCATTGATTTCAGTGTATGTAAATTTTAGATTGACTAAAATATTGAAATCAATGCATTCTTTACTCCTTGGTTGCTCTTCACACAACTTTACCTTCCAAACACAATACATGCAGATTTTGGTTGGATAATTGATATGTGTGTAATGGAGTTGACTTACTGATTGTTCAAAGAAGAGCGTAACTTTTTACAGTTTCCTGGAGAGGAGTAACAGTTTCCGCCAAGTGGAGAGGAGTATCTATTTTCACACAATCAAAGTGTAATTTGTATTTTTTTAATTTTTTTAATGTAACCTTATGTAGCAACATCTCTCCCATACTGGACTATAGAGTAGCTCTCACTGCAATTAAACTAATAAAAAGTAATACAATAAGAAATAAAATAGAAATCATCCAAATCTAAAATATGGTATTCTAAAATCTGTTAATTAATTTGTTGAACTAAATGGATTGTATACAGAAACCACTTGAGAGTAAATAATCATTAAAAAAACAATTGAGAAAAAAATACATTTTATAAATTCAAACATATTTATATTTATTAATAAATTCAAAAGTGAAGTGGCAAGCGTGGGGATAATCCATGATCCCAAAAGAAATGAAATTGTTAACTATGCTTGGGGATTGGGGGAAATTTCTAATAACCTGGTAGAATCCTACGCATTGTGGTGTGGCTTTAACTTAGCTAAAGAAGATGGAATCAAAAGACAAGTGGTGTTGGGAGACTCATTGTTTATAATCTATGTTGTAATTAACAAAAAAAAATCCTTCTGACACCAAATTAATAACCCTCCTACTTTGAATCAAATGATTGGTTCACTCTTTTGAGCAAATTCATTTCTTTCACATCAAACAAGGAATAAATATCAAAACAGACATGTGGGCCAAGAAGGCCAAATTATTCTGACAAGGAACACTTTGCTTGAATGGGGCAAATAGCTTGTTACACATTCCCTAGTGCAATGAAACTTGGGGGAGAAGCTCAAGATGATGTACACTCTTAATTTTGAATGCTTTTCATATTTCTTTGTCTTCTAGGACATTATATCAGAATAACTAGTGGTGGGAATACTTGGAATTCAAGTTCAATTTTAGAAGTCTCAATTGGTATGTTATATGTAGAAAATACATTGGTTGTTGAAGTTATTTCTGGATCCTTTTGATGGAAATTCCAGTTGTTACCTTAGTGCAACCCTCCTTTTATAATATAAAAACTCTTTCCTCTTTCGGTTTCAAAAAGATGAAAAGAAAAATGATTTTACATTAATTTTGAATAAATATTTATATTCATAGTTACACGGGAACCACTTTCAGCATATCCAACATTTTTGAAACTCATTCTTCACGTTTCGGGAGCTTGGAAATTGGTAGGAAACGCCCCCAATTCACTGGGAACTCTTTTGGGAACTTAGAATCTTTTTGGGAGCTTCAACTTCAAGAAATGGGATCTTGGGAACTAGTAGAAATACATAATTTATTACAAATATTTTCATTATATTTATTTAAAATATCTCTATAAAACAAAGACTAAATTGCACTAAATATTATTTTAAAAATTATTTAAGTAAAAATGCTTAATACTACTCACTTTATAGTTGTGGATATGAATTTTTTTTAATGCATGTATGTTTTCCTTCAAGCAAACATGAAAGTCCAATAAATGAATACCCTATTCATGGAAAACATTTGCTCTAGTTTTTTGTTGCTATCAATCAACCATAGCATTGACTTTTATTGTGTTTTCATATTACAAAAGTAGTACTATTTAGTTTTTTCCAATAATTCTTCAAATTTACAAAGATGTTTGAAGTTTATATATATAAAGTTTAATTTTAAAAAGATGTTAAACTTTTATATATAATAATAATAATCTATTTTTAAGGTCACCAAGCTAGGCACCAAATTGGTGTATAAGACCCCTTGTTTGTGGGACAAAGGACCCCAATTTTCAATTTTGTTTCTAATTTTCTAATCAAATCTATATAGATATTAAAATTTCAATATTGTGTTAAATATATTCATATAATTATTAGTTCAAATTAAATTAGTAATTTGGATATTGTAGTTATTGTAGTAGGAGCAACTTTTTCCTAGCTTAAAGTTGTTTTGGATTGACCTTCAATTTTATTAAAATAAGAATTAAAATGTATCATTATCTAGATATATTGTAGTCAGGGTGAGGAAAGTGAGAATGGATAGTAATTCAAAGTTATTGAGCAAGCCATGATACTACGATTTCCCTCTGTCTGAATGATCCATCATCAAGTCAAGGAATCTAGTATTGTAAGACCATTGGATGTGAGGAAACGACTGAATCAATAATCCATCAACCAACTAGCAGCCTATTCATTGAGTCATTGTAATCTAAAATATTTTTATATTTTTTAATATATATTATTGTCGCTCCCAATTTCACATAAATTTGAGGGAAACTTCTACTCAGTACAACATAACATATATTTATTTTATTAAACTAAGATAATAATTTAAATTAAAATCACAATTTTTTCATTGTGATTCATGTTGAAGACAATTTAAAATGATTTAATTAAAATAATAATTTAATTAAAATAATAATTAAAATTAAAACGACAATTTAATTAAACAATTTGATTTCGTGATTTTAATGATTGATATATATATTTTCATGAATTTAAAAATATGAAAAAAAATGAATTTCCCTTCAATTCTAAATTTAGGAATTTAGAATACTAAGATTAATATATATGATATACTCACCATCTCACATATTTATAATAAAGAATCATAGAATATAGCCTCGAAAGTCTAAAATTATTAGAGTCAAAATCCAAAAGAGAAAATCGAAAATCTAAAGTCAAAATAATAAGATCAAATACCCCTCCGTATAAAATCTAAACACGGAAGTGGCCATCATTGGGCAAAAGATAAATTACGTGGACCCGTGAAAGAACAGTATGGGCAATGTTTCCGGACATAATATGGTTCGAGACAGATTTCTGTCAGATTCCAATATTTTGACTTAACCCGGATCCCTACCATGGTCAAGAGATAACCTAACATTTGTTGGCGAAATGGGTAGTGATGTACGTGACGGTACGGCTGCTTTCACATTCCGACGACGTGAATGCCGTTAAGAAATACGAGATCAAATATCTCAGCGAACGAACAGAATCGCAGAATATCGTAAAATTGCCGTGAATTCCGTCAATATCCGAAAACACAATGTCCGTAAGAGCTGCACCTCTGATCTTACACTTATTTATCTCTCCAGTCCAACAATGTTCCGCATAGTTTGGTACAATTTTAGGTTAACGCGGCATTCGATATAGGTTACATTGGGAATTACGTCACCAATAAAGATCGGAATCTTTCGCATAAATAAGGAAGCTTTCCCTTGAAGATTGGAAAATTTGGCTTGAATTCTGAAAATTTTCGAGCTTTTCCGGTGAAGGATGGATGCATATGCTTGAATTTTAGGAGTTGTATGAATTTCAGAGGTTTTTCTTAAGGTCCGAAGTTGTGGCGCGAGTTTTTAAAGTCTTCCGGATATTTGCTCTGAATATTGACATTTTGGCATAAATCTTCATGTTTTTGGCGCGTTTGTAGGGAAGGATGGGCGTTTTTCCACAATTTTCATGTCAGATGCATTTCGGAGGTTTTTACTACGATATCTTTGGATAACA
>ML796669.1:119478-131914 GCA_009831015.1 Picea engelmannii
TTTGTTGAGAAGCTGGGAGCGATTATTGTAAAACTTCACAAGAAAAGGGCCGAATGCAAAAGCCAGATGGAAAAGCAATCTGTCCCATAGGCTATTTTTAGCCTCGTGGACGTTAAAATTACTTTCTTTCTTTCTTTCTTTCCCTTAATACTGCCACCTCTGCCGCCTCCACCGTTGATGCTGTTGCTAATACCCGTCGCCATATTCATGATGCTCCTCCTTTTGGCCCTCCTGCCTTCCAAGATCATCACCATACTTTGTTTCAGTTTTTTATTTTAAAACAGGTATGCACTGTCATACACCCTATTATGCCTTTCTTTAACGTCCAACTGATGCCGCAAGGCAATCAAGAAGTTACTTGTTTATCTTATGGAATTTCAGATTAATTACTAGTTTTTTCTCTCTGCGTCGCTATGGCTACAGTCCAGCTCCCACAGATTTATTATGCATGGGAACAACTTCTTTGATTAAAAGATGTATTTTTAGATGTGATCCATTTTATTTTGATCTGTACTTACCGCGCTGTCATTAGAATCAGTAGTTAATTGGTGTGCAATTTCTTTGCCCGATTATAATGCAACTACAAAGTTGTCCAAGTATGTTCAGAGCCAATACTCATCGCTTTTGCTTCAGTATCAAGTGCCGAGGACAGCCTCCTTGCCTGCCAATTCAAATAGACATAGGAAATAGAAGTGGAATAATCTTGTTGGAAACCCTTGTAATCCATGTTGGTACCTCTTCCTTCTAGTAGTATCACATCAAACAACACATGTATACATAATCTCACTTCCATGCACCTTAGTGTATATCAAAGTCCCTTAGGTATAATTGAAACCAACCCTAGATTAATGGATCGACCATATTATTGATATAGTACATCAAGAACAACACTATGGAATATCACTTTCTTGTACCTAGGTAGTAGGGTTGTACAACTAAGAGAATAGTTGATCCTTCTTAGTTAGTACCCTTAGATATTCAACCAAGTACTATTGTTGGACCATGCACGAATATTAGAGAGCTATATAATCTAGCACTCATTTGTCTCGAGGGCCTACAAACCCTAACCTCTTAAGTTAGCTAGAGAAATTACTACATCTTTGTATCCATAAGGAATTTCAAGATTCTGGTAGCGCAATAATAATTTGATGAGAGTAATACTCCCACAAGAGAAGTACTTAGAGAAAAAGAAAAGTATAGATCAAGTTGACACCATTGTGGGAGACCTATCTCAAAATATTCCTAATCACAGGGGTATATCTCAAAATACTCCTAATCCACTGGGAGACCATTGAATTGTGCTAATCACAGAGGTATACATCTTAAATAATTGTTTTTGGGTGGACCCGACAATACAGTGATCTGGATATATTTAAAAAGACTCCTTTCAAGCTACTAATCATAGTGAGATAAGTGGAGCATAACACTTTGAAAAAATATTCGATGGTCCCATGGTTTAAACTCACAACATGGCCAACTCGAAGAACCAACAACAAGCCCAATTGGCTTAGAACCAACCATAAATCCAACCCGCTCAGTGCCTATAGCTAGAAAACAAGGTGGATACCATTGAGTTTACATTTGAAGTAATAAAGGAAAGAATGGTCCAACAAGGAAACATCTTGAAAACATTAGGTGGCTACTTGAATATTAATGTACAAGATCCAAACATTGATCCAACCAAAGAGGAATTTACCATCCCTAAATTACAATCCACACACATGTTTCACGATATTAACCACCCACACTTGCATGATCACAATTCATAGCACCATTTTCCAAAGTTTGACATAAACAAATTCGATGGGTTGGATCCCTCATGGTGGGTTACCCAAATGGAACATTATTTCTCTCTCCATGGAATTATTGATTACCTACACAAACTAAACATGGGGGTGTTACATTTGGATGTTGAACATTGGAAATGGTGGAAATGGCATAAGACGGCTTATAAAGGCTACATTTCATGGACCCAGTTTGTGGAAGTACTTTATGCTTGTTTTTAGCATGACACTCACCACTTGGGACACTTAAAAAATCTACACCAAACTAGGACAATTATGGAATATATTACCACCTTTGAGAAATTGGCAATCCACACAAAGGGACAGTTTGATTTAAATTTTAAAGAATATTTCATTAGCAATCTCAAGGATGCAGTTAAAGAACATGTCATGATGCAATGGCCACAAACATGGTTGGAAGCTTGTGACAAAGATAAATAATTTGAGATAGTGATCAATGCATGAACCAAGATAACTTTATTCACGACTTACCCTAACTCTCGCATGGAAAACACCCCTATCTCATCCAACTCATAGTGAGTCTGCATCCACAAGTTATCTCTCGAAGAGATGGCATAATGTTAATTATTTCATCTTTTCTATAATTGTGATGAATAATATTTCAAAGGGAACCAAAGTAAAGATAATAAATTATTTCAAATGAATGTATCTTCAGATGACATGTTAGAGGACATTCCTATTAAATATATTTATGAACCAACTTTGGAAGACACCGCCCCTCCCATAGAAGATGAATCCCCCTTGCAAGCTCCTTCTGAGGAACACCAAATTTTTCTCCATGCCATATTAGGTTTCTTGACACCACAAACCTTGAAATTAATTGGCT
The DNA here is from genome assembly GCA_009831015.1 of Picea engelmannii. Taxonomy (NCBI): domain Eukaryota; kingdom Viridiplantae; phylum Streptophyta; class Pinopsida; order Pinales; family Pinaceae; genus Picea; species Picea engelmannii. The sequence continues at coordinate 122,110 of ML796669.1, forward strand.
ACATCAAGCACCAAAACTTGATTTTGTTGATTGACAGTGGAAACAACCACAATTATCCATAAGAGATTAGCACAAGACACCCATTGTTATGCACATCCCATATTTATTTTTACAATTATGATCACCAATGGTGGCACAGTGAAATGTGGGGTTAGATGTGAAAATGTGAAACTACAAATGGGTGAGTATCATCTCAAAAATCACATGTTTGCCATTGAAATGGGTGGTTGTGATATAGTTCTTGGGGTAGAATGGTTACACACTTTGGGTCTAGTCACAATGGATTTCAAAGAAATGTACATGAGATTCACATAGGAATCAAATAAGCATACCCTTAAGGGGATTACATTGGGTCCCCCTAAAATTATAACCTCTCATCGTATGGAGAAGTTGTTGAAGAAAGGCCACTTGGGTGTTATTACACAATTCATTTCCATACAAGTAGTAGACACCACACCACTAGAGATTCACCCTAATTTGTAGTTGGTTATCTCTAAGAATCAATAAGTATTTGAAACACCATAAGGTTTACCACCTTCACATGCGAGGAATGGCAATGGTATTCCCTTCATTCCAAAAATTCAACCACCCAATGTGTGTCCTTATAAGCACCCTTTTGCACAAAAAAAAACGAAATTGATAGGAACATTAAGGAATTTTTTGAGGTGGGAGTTATACGTCATAGTAGTAGCCCTTACACATCACCAATGGTCATCCTATTGAATAAGTAAGGTACTTGGTGCACGTGTCCTAATTTATAGGCTCTCAATAAGTTGATAATCAAGGACAAATTTGTTATCCCAATTAATGATGACCTCTTGGATGAACTTCATGGAGCCAAGTTTTTCACTAAACTTGACTTTGATTCTAGCTATCACCAGATCAGGATGAAAGAGGAAGACATACCTAATACCACCTTTCATACACATGAAGGTCATTATGTGCTTTTAGTGATTCATTTTGGCCTTTGAAATGCTCCATCAACCTTCTAAAGCCTCATGAGAAAGATCTTTCAACCATTTCTCCACAATTTTGTGCTAGTATTCTTTGATGATATTTTTATCTACAACAAAACATGGGAATAACACATTGAGAATGTTGATAGAGCTTCACAACTCCAATATGGCCATCAATTATTTGTAAAACACTCGAAATGTTCATTTGGGGTTTTTGAGGTCGAATGTATATGTCACATTGTAAGCTAGGAAGGAGTATGAGTTGATCCCAAGAAAGTCACAACTATGCAATATTGGCTTTGACCCAAAAACCTGAAGAGTTTGTGTCGATTCTTAGGGATTACAGGGTACTACAAGAAGTTTGTGAAAAATTATGGAAAATTGTTTCTCCCTTAACCTTGCTACTAAAAATTAATTCCTTTGATTGGAATGAGGTCATTGAAAAACCCTTCTTAGCTTTAAAATATGTCATGTTCACAACTCATGTATTATTTATGCTATATTTTACTTTGTCTTTTATCTTGGAATGTGATGCTTCGTGTAGAGGTCTTGGAGTAGTACTCATGCAAGAAGGGTGCCCTTTGGAATTCACTAGAAATAATTTGTGACTACAATTTGGGTAAATCCACATATGATAAAGAGATGATGGCCATCCTTCATGTTGTAGAGACCTGGTATCCATATCTCATTTGGATGAAATTTCTAGATCAAGACTAACCATCATAGTCTAAAGTACATTCTTAAACAAAAGTTATCATCACCATAGAAACATGAGTGGGCCATCAATCTACTAGGGTATGAAGGTGATATTATCTATATAAAAGGTAAATAAAATGTGGTAGTTGATGCCTTATCTTGGAAATTTGAGGATGATGGATGCATTTTCACCTATCTTTAACAATGGATCCATTTTTACCTTATATTTACCTTATTGAGGAAGCTCATCAATAATGGTTGGAAAATGACACTATAATTCAACTCTTCAATAGGCTTCAGGAAGATCCCAACCCTCCTAAGGGGTATACATGTTAGCTACATACATTGTAATATAAAAGAAACATTTTTCTAGTAAATATTTTTTCCTTAAAAAAAGAATCTTGGTGGAACTTCATTAATCACCTACAATAGGTCACTTTGTATTTCATAGAACATATCACTAAACTAAGAACTCATTCCTTTGGGAGGGGATGAAAAATTACATCCAATATTTTTTGGCCACATTTGACACCTACCAAAGAAACAATGGAGAGATAGTAGAGACACCAAGGGCATTGCAACTGCTATTAATACAAACACACACATGGGTCGACATCACTATGAATTTTATAGTGGGACTTCCAATGGAAGGAAACAAATCTGTGATCAAGGTGGGAATCAAACATCTCTCCAAATATTCCCACTTTTGTTCCCTACCACATCCATTTACTCCCTCCTTAGTTTCCAAAGTCCTTCTTGATCATATATTTAAGTTACATGACATTCCCACTTCCATTGTCTCGTATCAGGACCCTACCTTCAATAAAAAAAATTGGCAGGAATTGTTTATACTATAAGGTAACCAACTAAAAATGAGCAATGCATATCACTCCCAAACAAAGGGTCAAATAGAAGAGGTCAATCAATGCCTAGAAACCTATTTGAGATGATTTTCCTCTGAAAAAAAATGCACCAATGGGAACAATGGCTTCCCCTCCCCTCTTGGAATGGTGGTACAATAACCCTTATCATGGAGTTACAAAAATTTCCCAATATGAAGCAATTTATGGCCAAAAACCATTGTTGATCACTCCATATTTACCAGGTTCTTTCAAGGTTTAGGTAGTGGATCAAACACTCCACACTAGAGAATCCATTCTCCACACACTAAAGGAAAATTCAGCTATGGCTCAAAATAGAATTAAGCAACAAGTGTACCAACATTGCTCAGAACATTCTTTTGTATAAGTGTATTAGGTGTTTCTTTGACTTCAACCCTATAAACAAGCATCACTCAAAAACAAAACACCTCATAAATTATCACCCAAGTTATATAGACCCTATGAGATCATCCAGTGCATTGGAAAAGTGCCGTGGAAAATGAATCTTCTATCCCACTCCAAGATTCATCTATTATTTCATTGTCTTGTCTAAAAAAGGTCATGTGATCAAAGTGCAAGGTGCAAACTAGCTTACCCAAACTTGATGAAGAAGGATGCATTTGGCTTCAGACGACAACAATACTGGATACTAGAGAGTTTCAATTGTGTTAGAAAATGATTATTCAAGTATTGATCTAGTGGAAATACATGCCATCTTAATATGCCACATGAGAACTAGCCATGATCCTACAACATTTTCCTCATCCTCAATAATTTCTACATGGGAACCCTAGTTTCTAATTTAACATCTATTAGGTTCTTATTATCTATAGTAGTAGCCTTTGATTTAGAGACATAACAGATGGATGTGAAAAAAACATTCCTGCATGGTGACTTGAAGGAGGAAATATATATGACATAGCCAAAGCACTATGTTGAAAAAGGTAAAGAGTCATTGGTTTGCAAGTTAAAAAATTATTTATATGGTCTTAAACAATTTCCTAGAATTTGGTACCAAAAGTTTGATTCTTTTGTGTTGGGATTGGAATTTTTGAGATCCAAATTAGATCATTGTGTGTATTACAAGCAATATGGTGGTGATTTCCTTGTTATCACTCTATATGTATATGATATGTTATTATTTGGTAAGGACTTGGGGGATGCAAAATATGAAGGAATTATTGATCTTTCAACATAATTTGATCTTATTATTAATGTTATTATTATTATTGATCTTATTATTATTGTTATTATTATTATTGATCTTTCAACATAATTTGATATGAAGGACTCGGGGGATGAAAAATATATATTAGGAATGGAGATCAAGAGAGATATAACAAATAAGAAGCTTTGGTTGAGTCAGAGTAAGCATGTAAACTCTATGCTACAACATTTTTGTATGGTATATTACAAAGCATTGAGTGTTACGATGTTTTTTGGAAGCAAGATTTCGATTGAGTAGTGTCCTACAACACTTGTAGAGATGGAGGATATGGATGTTTTCCCTTATTTTAGTGTAGTTGGTAATTTGATGTATGCAATGGTATGTACTAGACTAGACATCGCACAAGTAGTGGGAGTCTTTAATATTTGATTCAATGCTAATCCTAGATGTGAACATTGGGATACAACAAAGAGGGTCTTTAGGTATGAGGAACATTTGAATATTCCATCTTTTATCATAATTATGTTTTAGGGGACCCACAATTAGTGGATATATAGGATTATGTGGTTTGTGATTGGGTAGGGGATGTAGGTAGAAGGATATCTACAAGCAGATACATGTTTCAATTTTTTTGTGGAGTAGTATGTTGGTGGAATAAACAACAAGCTATGGTCTCTTTTTCCATTTCCTATAAGGAGGTATTTTGGCTTATGAAATTTTATTCAGAAGTAGGGATAAGTCACATCACTTTTACAGTTCAATGTGATAGTAACAATGTCATTTGTCGGGATAAGAACCCAACCTTTCATGTGAATACAAAGCATATGGATATCCAATAACATTTTGTTAGAAACATGGTAGAGGATGGAAAGGTGCTATTGGAGAAAGTTGGCACCTTGCAAAATTCTACAAATGTATTGACCAAACTGATAAGAATAGGTAAATTCAAGTGGTTCTGTGAGTCTATGAGCCTTATGGGATCTCGCAATTAGCTCATAGTTTGATGCATTCTCCTTTATACCCTTGCAAGGTATATGAAAAAGGAGAAAATGTTGGGACAAGTGTGTCATACACCTTGCAATGTGGTAGTGGAGTAGGGAATAAATGTAGAGCTATAACATAGAATAAATGCAAAATAGTGGTAGGAAATAATTGTTGAATAGTGACAAGGATTAAATGCATATCACTAGTAGGAAATGAATGCTAAGCAACAATAGTTGGCCAATTATTTGTTGGTGGTTTCCAACATGTAATATCGGGAACCCATAAATGGTTTATTGTTTTGTTATGCCTATTTATTTAGTGCTAGGGTTGGAGGAAAACATAGTGTACGTTTTAACTTACTTTTGTGTTGTCAAAATTTCTCTAGAATCCTTATGCTACTGTTGAACAATCTTGTTGAGAGCACAACGACGCTCTATTGTAACCATTTAGTTGTTGAATGATACATTGAGTGTGCTTTAAAGTGTAGGGTTTTTCTCCTAGAAGGTTTTCCGTCGGAAATCATGTTGTTAATAGTTTGTTGTTTATTTCATTTGTTTGCAATTGTTATGTTTTAAGTTTCTGCACATTCTTCTCTCATGGATTAGTGTAATAAGTGTATTGCACACCTCAACTTCATTTTAGTTTATTCATCCAAGTACAAAACATGGAAAACTTCTATTATTTACATTAGTGACTTTCAATTTTTCATACATTTATCTAAGTATTTTTGCAATATGATTTGGAATTTTGTAGTAACTTATTTTAAGTTTCTAAGGATGAGTATCTAGTGTGATGAATAATGGACCCAATGCATTAAAAATGTTTCCACCTATGGTTGTTGATGCTGAAATGTGTTGATATAAATATGAGAAATTACAACTTATATGAAGGTCCTCTAAGGATTCTAGAGTGCAAGTATGTTAGGGATTAGAGATTAGACTAAGTGCATTTAAAAATAAATAATTTCTACCTACAAATATTAATATTAATTATAACCATATCATTCAATGAGTGGTTAATATGCAAGTTTATTAATACAATTTTGAGCAATTATAACCTTAGTGAATGTCCTCCAAGGATGCTTCTAGAACATAATCAAATTATAATATTAATTTTAAAATTTTATTAACAATGATTAAGAGCACATATTTCCTCTTAGAAAGTCATAGAGTCAAATAGAAAGGAGATTAAGATATATACACTTCTATAAACTTTAACAATCAAATTTATGTGAAACAAAAGTCTTCGTCTCACAAAACAATCTCATATACCAATTTAATATTTAACTTAATAATTACCTTAAAATTAAATTATAAAAGTTCTTAAAAAATATTTAAAAAATATACATAATAAACTAGAGAATAAAACCAATATATTTAGACGAGTATCAAAATCTCATAAGTTGGAAAATGAACCAATCCTTCCAAGAGCATATCAAATAATTGTTATTGGGAATCACTACCAATTGCATCTAACATCAAATCCCTAGGGTAGCTCAATTGGCAAGTAGGGGTGCCTTTGCTTAAATTCTAGAAGTTGGATAATACCCAATCCCTTATTCGTAATGTTTATGTTTTTGGATTTATTATTTATTTATTTGATTTTAAAGCATGTATACACCAATGCCTAATCTAGATGAACAGGTTTTTATAATATTTATGATGGATATTTGTGTGAATTTTCATTAATATTTTTTTCTATTTATTTGTGTTATTTAATATTTTTTTTTTCATTTCAATTTTATTATTAATTTACATTAATATTTTTTCATTTATTTACTATATGTAATTATTATTAATTTATATTAATATTTTTTCATTTATTTACTAAAAACTACAATAGAATGGTTGTTTTTCATTTTATTATATGTAAAGCATACAAGATTTTCAATTTTTTTTATATTATTCATGATGGTTATTATTAATTTATATTAATATTTTTTCATTTATTTACTATATGTAAAAACTACAATAGAATGGTTGTTTTTCATTTTATTATATGTAAAGTATACAAGATTTTCAAGTTTTTATAGTACTCATGATGGTGATTTGAGTGAATTTTCATCACATAGATTATTTTTAATAATTTTTACTATTTATTTGTGTTATTTAATATCTTTTTCATTTCAAATTTATTATTAATTTATATTAATATTTTTTCATTTATTTACAATATGTAAAAACTACAATAGAATGGTTGTTTTTCATTTTATTATATGTAAAGCATACAAGATAATGGCTGCGATGCAACATGCCTTGTAGTAGGTTCTCTAAAACTTAATTTAGTAAAAGGTTTTCATTATGTATGTAGGATTTTTCATTTATTATATGTGAAAGCTACAATATAATGGTTATGTATGTAGGATTTTTCATTTATTATATGTGAAAGCTACAATATAATGGTTGGTTGTTTTTCATTTTATTATATGTAAAGCATATAATATAATGGTCGTGATGCTACATGATTATATATGCAACATCATAACTCATATGGTTTGTATGTAATATTATAAAACATAAAGTCATAATAGAGATGACTATTTGTAATTTATTTTGATTCAATCATTAATTATATAATTTATATGGTTTAAATAATAAATATTTCGTTATAATAGAGATGACTATTTGTAATTTATTTTGATTCAATCATTCATTATATAATTTATATAGTTTAAATAATAAATATTTCGTAATAATATTGTTTATATGTAATATAATAAAACATATAATGGTTATGTATGTAGGATTTTTCATTTATTATATGTGAAAGCTACAATATAATGGTTGGTTGTTTTTCATTTTATTATATGTAAAGCATATAAGATAATGGTCGTGATGCTACATGATTGTAGTAGGTTGTTTTAAATTTAATTTAGTGAAAACTTTTAATTATGTATGTTTTTCACCACTACCAATTTAAAAAGAAAAATTTAAATCATTTGCATGAAACAATGGTAATCATTTATATCTATTTTTTATCACTTCTTTAACATTTTTGTTATTAAAATAAAAGAAATCATATTTTATTTGGCTTATGAAAAATTAAATTATCTCATTAAATTATCTTAAAATATAATAATTATACAAATCTTTTTAAAAATGTAATTCATTTTTTTATTATTATAGCTTACTTATAATAGATTTTTACCAAAATGTTTATAGATTTTTTAAAATGCTATTAGACCTCGCTTTTTTCAGTTGGACCCGCCCGGATGACCATAATAAATCAATAAAGAAATCACCAAGAACCACATCAAAGGGCACCTTCAGTATTCCACCTTTGGTATAACGCGTAACCCATGCACCTGACCCTAAACCACCCCGCTAACCTCACGGGTACCTAACACATATATCTATTGCACTTAACTCATGAGAGAAACTCACAATGTCCCATGCACTAACATCATGGCCTATAGACCAATAACTCCCTTCAGATGACCTATATGGTGGCTTGGTCTACTATACCTAAAAACATCTTTTGCAACATCTTGTAAGGGCACCCATATTGACAGTTATAAGTTAAAGATTATTTTTAAATGGTTTTTGTAGTGGTTTTTGACATTGTGCATTGTCCATGAATCCTAAAAACATATTTCGGGTTCTAAGATGTTGGTGTTCCTCCTCAAACCATGGCTAGAGACTTGCAATCCATACCTAGTGCACAGACCTGGTAATAGACCCATATGACACATATAGGATAAAAATTCCTTTGCATGGCTAGTGTGGTGATTTTTCATCTTATGTATGATTCATAAGCCCTAAAAGCATATTTGGGTCCCTAATATTCTCAGGTTCCTTTTTGAATGATGGTTAGGGCATCAAGAATAATATCACATGTGTAAGACCTCACTAGTTCCATGTGACACTTGGAGGGAATATGCATGCTTTATATGGTTGGTATGGTGGTTTTGGACCCTTTGGTTGCTAACCATGGTCAACAACAATTGATATGGTTAATGATGGTTAAGGGTTACTAAGTTACTAAGATTGGTGGGTTGAGGGGTTAATGGATTAGCTGGTTAATGGGCTAGTTAGTGGGTTAGGGGTAGCTATCTAGTTGTGGCAAGTGAAAAATACTCAGTAATAGTAATTGTTAGTCAATATAGGTCAATATGGTTAAAAGGATATGGGTGAGTGGATTACTAGATGAACCATGGTCAATAATGGCCAACCATGAATGACTATGCTCAACCATGTTCAAAATGACCAACACATATTAACTATGTTCAACAATGGTTAGTATGGTAAATGAGGGTGGAGGGTTGTTGAGGTTAATGGAGTTATTGTGTTAGGAGGTTTGTAGACCATGGGTTTATCAAGATACATGGTTAATGGATTAGTGAATACATGGGAATAACTTTTGTGGGTAAGCATAATAAGGGTAAATGGGTCAATGACGTTAATATTATGAACCATGGTTAATATGGTATCTACAATCCACATGTTCAATAATAAGTAATGATGGTCAATGACTAGTAGGTATGTAGCATCCAATGGTTATTTACTAAGATTAGTGGGACAAGGGGTTAGATGATTTGGTGGTTAATATGCTAGATAATGGGTTAGGGGTAGGTGTTTAGCTATTATGGGGGACCAATGTTGGATAATAGTCAAAATTAGTCAACATAGTTCAATATGGTTTAGGGGGTGGTGGGTGATTAGGTTACTAGGTCAAATGTGGTCAATGGTTTCTTAATTGATTACGGTTAAATTTGAATTAGTGGATAAAAATGAATGTCATTAGTGGGTGAATATGTTAGGGATTAATGGGCCAATGTGGTTAATATGGTGGATCATGTTGAATATGGTCTATATAGTGAATTATCATAGAGGGTATACTATGTTCAATGTCATTTAGTGATTGGGGGTTATGGTATATTAGCAGGTTAGTGTGTTTGGGTTTATAAGATTTATTGTTGCGATATTTTTTCACTAGATGACCAAAATTTCCTACCAAAATTTCCAAATGATCCCTCTTCATCTAGTTGGAAAGATGAGGAACACAAAAATTAGATCAAATAAAAAACCTAATCTAGCTTCTTCTATCTCCAAGCAAGTAGTTGAGACAAACTAATTGTAATTTTAAAGAGGAAAGGTGGAACAACCTTTGGATATCCCCTT
>ML796669.1:139499-168932 GCA_009831015.1 Picea engelmannii
CATGATCACAATTCATAGCACCATTTTCCAAAGTTTGACATAAACAAATTCGATGGGTTGGATCCCTCATGGTGGGTTACCCAAATGGAACATTATTTCTCTCTCCATGGAATTATTGATTACCTACACAAACTAAACATGGGGGTGTTACATTTGGATGTTGAACATTGGAAATGGTGGAAATGGCATAAGACGGCTTATAAAGGCTACATTTCATGGACCCAGTTTGTGGAAGTACTTTATGCTTGTTTTTAGCATGACACTCACCACTTGGGACACTTAAAAAATCTACACCAAACTAGGACAATTATGGAATATATTACCACCTTTGAGAAATTGGCAATCCACACAAAGGGACAGTTTGATTTAAATTTTAAAGAATATTTCATTAGCAATCTCAAGGATGCAGTTAAAGAACATGTCATGATGCAATGGCCACAAACATGGTTGGAAGCTTGTGACAAAGATAAATAATTTGAGATAGTGATCAATGCATGAACCAAGATAACTTTATTCACGACTTACCCTAACTCTCGCATGGAAAACACCCCTATCTCATCCAACTCATAGTGAGTCTGCATCCACAAGTTATCTCTCGAAGAGATGGCATAATGTTAATTATTTCATCTTTTCTATAATTGTGATGAATAATATTTCAAAGGGAACCAAAGTAAAGATAATAAATTATTTCAAATGAATGTATCTTCAGATGACATGTTAGAGGACATTCCTATTAAATATATTTATGAACCAACTTTGGAAGACACCGCCCCTCCCATAGAAGATGAATCCCCCTTGCAAGCTCCTTCTGAGGAACACCAAATTTTTCTCCATGCCATATTAGGTTTCTTGACACCACAAACCTTGAAATTAATTGGCTACATCAAGCACCAAAACTTGATTTTGTTGATTGACAGTGGAAACAACCACAATTATCCATAAGAGATTAGCACAAGACACCCATTGTTATGCACATCCCATATTTATTTTTACAATTATGATCACCAATGGTGGCACAGTGAAATGTGGGGTTAGATGTGAAAATGTGAAACTACAAATGGGTGAGTATCATCTCAAAAATCACATGTTTGCCATTGAAATGGGTGGTTGTGATATAGTTCTTGGGGTAGAATGGTTACACACTTTGGGTCTAGTCACAATGGATTTCAAAGAAATGTACATGAGATTCACATAGGAATCAAATAAGCATACCCTTAAGGGGATTACATTGGGTCCCCCTAAAATTATAACCTCTCATCGTATGGAGAAGTTGTTGAAGAAAGGCCACTTGGGTGTTATTACACAATTCATTTCCATACAAGTAGTAGACACCACACCACTAGAGATTCACCCTAATTTGTAGTTGGTTATCTCTAAGAATCAATAAGTATTTGAAACACCATAAGGTTTACCACCTTCACATGCGAGGAATGGCAATGGTATTCCCTTCATTCCAAAAATTCAACCACCCAATGTGTGTCCTTATAAGCACCCTTTTGCACAAAAAAAAACGAAATTGATAGGAACATTAAGGAATTTTTTGAGGTGGGAGTTATACGTCATAGTAGTAGCCCTTACACATCACCAATGGTCATCCTATTGAATAAGTAAGGTACTTGGTGCACGTGTCCTAATTTATAGGCTCTCAATAAGTTGATAATCAAGGACAAATTTGTTATCCCAATTAATGATGACCTCTTGGATGAACTTCATGGAGCCAAGTTTTTCACTAAACTTGACTTTGATTCTAGCTATCACCAGATCAGGATGAAAGAGGAAGACATACCTAATACCACCTTTCATACACATGAAGGTCATTATGTGCTTTTAGTGATTCATTTTGGCCTTTGAAATGCTCCATCAACCTTCTAAAGCCTCATGAGAAAGATCTTTCAACCATTTCTCCACAATTTTGTGCTAGTATTCTTTGATGATATTTTTATCTACAACAAAACATGGGAATAACACATTGAGAATGTTGATAGAGCTTCACAACTCCAATATGGCCATCAATTATTTGTAAAACACTCGAAATGTTCATTTGGGGTTTTTGAGGTCGAATGTATATGTCACATTGTAAGCTAGGAAGGAGTATGAGTTGATCCCAAGAAAGTCACAACTATGCAATATTGGCTTTGACCCAAAAACCTGAAGAGTTTGTGTCGATTCTTAGGGATTACAGGGTACTACAAGAAGTTTGTGAAAAATTATGGAAAATTGTTTCTCCCTTAACCTTGCTACTAAAAATTAATTCCTTTGATTGGAATGAGGTCATTGAAAAACCCTTCTTAGCTTTAAAATATGTCATGTTCACAACTCATGTATTATTTATGCTATATTTTACTTTGTCTTTTATCTTGGAATGTGATGCTTCGTGTAGAGGTCTTGGAGTAGTACTCATGCAAGAAGGGTGCCCTTTGGAATTCACTAGAAATAATTTGTGACTACAATTTGGGTAAATCCACATATGATAAAGAGATGATGGCCATCCTTCATGTTGTAGAGACCTGGTATCCATATCTCATTTGGATGAAATTTCTAGATCAAGACTAACCATCATAGTCTAAAGTACATTCTTAAACAAAAGTTATCATCACCATAGAAACATGAGTGGGCCATCAATCTACTAGGGTATGAAGGTGATATTATCTATATAAAAGGTAAATAAAATGTGGTAGTTGATGCCTTATCTTGGAAATTTGAGGATGATGGATGCATTTTCACCTATCTTTAACAATGGATCCATTTTTACCTTATATTTACCTTATTGAGGAAGCTCATCAATAATGGTTGGAAAATGACACTATAATTCAACTCTTCAATAGGCTTCAGGAAGATCCCAACCCTCCTAAGGGGTATACATGTTAGCTACATACATTGTAATATAAAAGAAACATTTTTCTAGTAAATATTTTTTCCTTAAAAAAAGAATCTTGGTGGAACTTCATTAATCACCTACAATAGGTCACTTTGTATTTCATAGAACATATCACTAAACTAAGAACTCATTCCTTTGGGAGGGGATGAAAAATTACATCCAATATTTTTTGGCCACATTTGACACCTACCAAAGAAACAATGGAGAGATAGTAGAGACACCAAGGGCATTGCAACTGCTATTAATACAAACACACACATGGGTCGACATCACTATGAATTTTATAGTGGGACTTCCAATGGAAGGAAACAAATCTGTGATCAAGGTGGGAATCAAACATCTCTCCAAATATTCCCACTTTTGTTCCCTACCACATCCATTTACTCCCTCCTTAGTTTCCAAAGTCCTTCTTGATCATATATTTAAGTTACATGACATTCCCACTTCCATTGTCTCGTATCAGGACCCTACCTTCAATAAAAAAAATTGGCAGGAATTGTTTATACTATAAGGTAACCAACTAAAAATGAGCAATGCATATCACTCCCAAACAAAGGGTCAAATAGAAGAGGTCAATCAATGCCTAGAAACCTATTTGAGATGATTTTCCTCTGAAAAAAAATGCACCAATGGGAACAATGGCTTCCCCTCCCCTCTTGGAATGGTGGTACAATAACCCTTATCATGGAGTTACAAAAATTTCCCAATATGAAGCAATTTATGGCCAAAAACCATTGTTGATCACTCCATATTTACCAGGTTCTTTCAAGGTTTAGGTAGTGGATCAAACACTCCACACTAGAGAATCCATTCTCCACACACTAAAGGAAAATTCAGCTATGGCTCAAAATAGAATTAAGCAACAAGTGTACCAACATTGCTCAGAACATTCTTTTGTATAAGTGTATTAGGTGTTTCTTTGACTTCAACCCTATAAACAAGCATCACTCAAAAACAAAACACCTCATAAATTATCACCCAAGTTATATAGACCCTATGAGATCATCCAGTGCATTGGAAAAGTGCCGTGGAAAATGAATCTTCTATCCCACTCCAAGATTCATCTATTATTTCATTGTCTTGTCTAAAAAAGGTCATGTGATCAAAGTGCAAGGTGCAAACTAGCTTACCCAAACTTGATGAAGAAGGATGCATTTGGCTTCAGACGACAACAATACTGGATACTAGAGAGTTTCAATTGTGTTAGAAAATGATTATTCAAGTATTGATCTAGTGGAAATACATGCCATCTTAATATGCCACATGAGAACTAGCCATGATCCTACAACATTTTCCTCATCCTCAATAATTTCTACATGGGAACCCTAGTTTCTAATTTAACATCTATTAGGTTCTTATTATCTATAGTAGTAGCCTTTGATTTAGAGACATAACAGATGGATGTGAAAAAAACATTCCTGCATGGTGACTTGAAGGAGGAAATATATATGACATAGCCAAAGCACTATGTTGAAAAAGGTAAAGAGTCATTGGTTTGCAAGTTAAAAAATTATTTATATGGTCTTAAACAATTTCCTAGAATTTGGTACCAAAAGTTTGATTCTTTTGTGTTGGGATTGGAATTTTTGAGATCCAAATTAGATCATTGTGTGTATTACAAGCAATATGGTGGTGATTTCCTTGTTATCACTCTATATGTATATGATATGTTATTATTTGGTAAGGACTTGGGGGATGCAAAATATGAAGGAATTATTGATCTTTCAACATAATTTGATCTTATTATTAATGTTATTATTATTATTGATCTTATTATTATTGTTATTATTATTATTGATCTTTCAACATAATTTGATATGAAGGACTCGGGGGATGAAAAATATATATTAGGAATGGAGATCAAGAGAGATATAACAAATAAGAAGCTTTGGTTGAGTCAGAGTAAGCATGTAAACTCTATGCTACAACATTTTTGTATGGTATATTACAAAGCATTGAGTGTTACGATGTTTTTTGGAAGCAAGATTTCGATTGAGTAGTGTCCTACAACACTTGTAGAGATGGAGGATATGGATGTTTTCCCTTATTTTAGTGTAGTTGGTAATTTGATGTATGCAATGGTATGTACTAGACTAGACATCGCACAAGTAGTGGGAGTCTTTAATATTTGATTCAATGCTAATCCTAGATGTGAACATTGGGATACAACAAAGAGGGTCTTTAGGTATGAGGAACATTTGAATATTCCATCTTTTATCATAATTATGTTTTAGGGGACCCACAATTAGTGGATATATAGGATTATGTGGTTTGTGATTGGGTAGGGGATGTAGGTAGAAGGATATCTACAAGCAGATACATGTTTCAATTTTTTTGTGGAGTAGTATGTTGGTGGAATAAACAACAAGCTATGGTCTCTTTTTCCATTTCCTATAAGGAGGTATTTTGGCTTATGAAATTTTATTCAGAAGTAGGGATAAGTCACATCACTTTTACAGTTCAATGTGATAGTAACAATGTCATTTGTCGGGATAAGAACCCAACCTTTCATGTGAATACAAAGCATATGGATATCCAATAACATTTTGTTAGAAACATGGTAGAGGATGGAAAGGTGCTATTGGAGAAAGTTGGCACCTTGCAAAATTCTACAAATGTATTGACCAAACTGATAAGAATAGGTAAATTCAAGTGGTTCTGTGAGTCTATGAGCCTTATGGGATCTCGCAATTAGCTCATAGTTTGATGCATTCTCCTTTATACCCTTGCAAGGTATATGAAAAAGGAGAAAATGTTGGGACAAGTGTGTCATACACCTTGCAATGTGGTAGTGGAGTAGGGAATAAATGTAGAGCTATAACATAGAATAAATGCAAAATAGTGGTAGGAAATAATTGTTGAATAGTGACAAGGATTAAATGCATATCACTAGTAGGAAATGAATGCTAAGCAACAATAGTTGGCCAATTATTTGTTGGTGGTTTCCAACATGTAATATCGGGAACCCATAAATGGTTTATTGTTTTGTTATGCCTATTTATTTAGTGCTAGGGTTGGAGGAAAACATAGTGTACGTTTTAACTTACTTTTGTGTTGTCAAAATTTCTCTAGAATCCTTATGCTACTGTTGAACAATCTTGTTGAGAGCACAACGACGCTCTATTGTAACCATTTAGTTGTTGAATGATACATTGAGTGTGCTTTAAAGTGTAGGGTTTTTCTCCTAGAAGGTTTTCCGTCGGAAATCATGTTGTTAATAGTTTGTTGTTTATTTCATTTGTTTGCAATTGTTATGTTTTAAGTTTCTGCACATTCTTCTCTCATGGATTAGTGTAATAAGTGTATTGCACACCTCAACTTCATTTTAGTTTATTCATCCAAGTACAAAACATGGAAAACTTCTATTATTTACATTAGTGACTTTCAATTTTTCATACATTTATCTAAGTATTTTTGCAATATGATTTGGAATTTTGTAGTAACTTATTTTAAGTTTCTAAGGATGAGTATCTAGTGTGATGAATAATGGACCCAATGCATTAAAAATGTTTCCACCTATGGTTGTTGATGCTGAAATGTGTTGATATAAATATGAGAAATTACAACTTATATGAAGGTCCTCTAAGGATTCTAGAGTGCAAGTATGTTAGGGATTAGAGATTAGACTAAGTGCATTTAAAAATAAATAATTTCTACCTACAAATATTAATATTAATTATAACCATATCATTCAATGAGTGGTTAATATGCAAGTTTATTAATACAATTTTGAGCAATTATAACCTTAGTGAATGTCCTCCAAGGATGCTTCTAGAACATAATCAAATTATAATATTAATTTTAAAATTTTATTAACAATGATTAAGAGCACATATTTCCTCTTAGAAAGTCATAGAGTCAAATAGAAAGGAGATTAAGATATATACACTTCTATAAACTTTAACAATCAAATTTATGTGAAACAAAAGTCTTCGTCTCACAAAACAATCTCATATACCAATTTAATATTTAACTTAATAATTACCTTAAAATTAAATTATAAAAGTTCTTAAAAAATATTTAAAAAATATACATAATAAACTAGAGAATAAAACCAATATATTTAGACGAGTATCAAAATCTCATAAGTTGGAAAATGAACCAATCCTTCCAAGAGCATATCAAATAATTGTTATTGGGAATCACTACCAATTGCATCTAACATCAAATCCCTAGGGTAGCTCAATTGGCAAGTAGGGGTGCCTTTGCTTAAATTCTAGAAGTTGGATAATACCCAATCCCTTATTCGTAATGTTTATGTTTTTGGATTTATTATTTATTTATTTGATTTTAAAGCATGTATACACCAATGCCTAATCTAGATGAACAGGTTTTTATAATATTTATGATGGATATTTGTGTGAATTTTCATTAATATTTTTTTCTATTTATTTGTGTTATTTAATATTTTTTTTTTCATTTCAATTTTATTATTAATTTACATTAATATTTTTTCATTTATTTACTATATGTAATTATTATTAATTTATATTAATATTTTTTCATTTATTTACTAAAAACTACAATAGAATGGTTGTTTTTCATTTTATTATATGTAAAGCATACAAGATTTTCAATTTTTTTTATATTATTCATGATGGTTATTATTAATTTATATTAATATTTTTTCATTTATTTACTATATGTAAAAACTACAATAGAATGGTTGTTTTTCATTTTATTATATGTAAAGTATACAAGATTTTCAAGTTTTTATAGTACTCATGATGGTGATTTGAGTGAATTTTCATCACATAGATTATTTTTAATAATTTTTACTATTTATTTGTGTTATTTAATATCTTTTTCATTTCAAATTTATTATTAATTTATATTAATATTTTTTCATTTATTTACAATATGTAAAAACTACAATAGAATGGTTGTTTTTCATTTTATTATATGTAAAGCATACAAGATAATGGCTGCGATGCAACATGCCTTGTAGTAGGTTCTCTAAAACTTAATTTAGTAAAAGGTTTTCATTATGTATGTAGGATTTTTCATTTATTATATGTGAAAGCTACAATATAATGGTTATGTATGTAGGATTTTTCATTTATTATATGTGAAAGCTACAATATAATGGTTGGTTGTTTTTCATTTTATTATATGTAAAGCATATAATATAATGGTCGTGATGCTACATGATTATATATGCAACATCATAACTCATATGGTTTGTATGTAATATTATAAAACATAAAGTCATAATAGAGATGACTATTTGTAATTTATTTTGATTCAATCATTAATTATATAATTTATATGGTTTAAATAATAAATATTTCGTTATAATAGAGATGACTATTTGTAATTTATTTTGATTCAATCATTCATTATATAATTTATATAGTTTAAATAATAAATATTTCGTAATAATATTGTTTATATGTAATATAATAAAACATATAATGGTTATGTATGTAGGATTTTTCATTTATTATATGTGAAAGCTACAATATAATGGTTGGTTGTTTTTCATTTTATTATATGTAAAGCATATAAGATAATGGTCGTGATGCTACATGATTGTAGTAGGTTGTTTTAAATTTAATTTAGTGAAAACTTTTAATTATGTATGTTTTTCACCACTACCAATTTAAAAAGAAAAATTTAAATCATTTGCATGAAACAATGGTAATCATTTATATCTATTTTTTATCACTTCTTTAACATTTTTGTTATTAAAATAAAAGAAATCATATTTTATTTGGCTTATGAAAAATTAAATTATCTCATTAAATTATCTTAAAATATAATAATTATACAAATCTTTTTAAAAATGTAATTCATTTTTTTATTATTATAGCTTACTTATAATAGATTTTTACCAAAATGTTTATAGATTTTTTAAAATGCTATTAGACCTCGCTTTTTTCAGTTGGACCCGCCCGGATGACCATAATAAATCAATAAAGAAATCACCAAGAACCACATCAAAGGGCACCTTCAGTATTCCACCTTTGGTATAACGCGTAACCCATGCACCTGACCCTAAACCACCCCGCTAACCTCACGGGTACCTAACACATATATCTATTGCACTTAACTCATGAGAGAAACTCACAATGTCCCATGCACTAACATCATGGCCTATAGACCAATAACTCCCTTCAGATGACCTATATGGTGGCTTGGTCTACTATACCTAAAAACATCTTTTGCAACATCTTGTAAGGGCACCCATATTGACAGTTATAAGTTAAAGATTATTTTTAAATGGTTTTTGTAGTGGTTTTTGACATTGTGCATTGTCCATGAATCCTAAAAACATATTTCGGGTTCTAAGATGTTGGTGTTCCTCCTCAAACCATGGCTAGAGACTTGCAATCCATACCTAGTGCACAGACCTGGTAATAGACCCATATGACACATATAGGATAAAAATTCCTTTGCATGGCTAGTGTGGTGATTTTTCATCTTATGTATGATTCATAAGCCCTAAAAGCATATTTGGGTCCCTAATATTCTCAGGTTCCTTTTTGAATGATGGTTAGGGCATCAAGAATAATATCACATGTGTAAGACCTCACTAGTTCCATGTGACACTTGGAGGGAATATGCATGCTTTATATGGTTGGTATGGTGGTTTTGGACCCTTTGGTTGCTAACCATGGTCAACAACAATTGATATGGTTAATGATGGTTAAGGGTTACTAAGTTACTAAGATTGGTGGGTTGAGGGGTTAATGGATTAGCTGGTTAATGGGCTAGTTAGTGGGTTAGGGGTAGCTATCTAGTTGTGGCAAGTGAAAAATACTCAGTAATAGTAATTGTTAGTCAATATAGGTCAATATGGTTAAAAGGATATGGGTGAGTGGATTACTAGATGAACCATGGTCAATAATGGCCAACCATGAATGACTATGCTCAACCATGTTCAAAATGACCAACACATATTAACTATGTTCAACAATGGTTAGTATGGTAAATGAGGGTGGAGGGTTGTTGAGGTTAATGGAGTTATTGTGTTAGGAGGTTTGTAGACCATGGGTTTATCAAGATACATGGTTAATGGATTAGTGAATACATGGGAATAACTTTTGTGGGTAAGCATAATAAGGGTAAATGGGTCAATGACGTTAATATTATGAACCATGGTTAATATGGTATCTACAATCCACATGTTCAATAATAAGTAATGATGGTCAATGACTAGTAGGTATGTAGCATCCAATGGTTATTTACTAAGATTAGTGGGACAAGGGGTTAGATGATTTGGTGGTTAATATGCTAGATAATGGGTTAGGGGTAGGTGTTTAGCTATTATGGGGGACCAATGTTGGATAATAGTCAAAATTAGTCAACATAGTTCAATATGGTTTAGGGGGTGGTGGGTGATTAGGTTACTAGGTCAAATGTGGTCAATGGTTTCTTAATTGATTACGGTTAAATTTGAATTAGTGGATAAAAATGAATGTCATTAGTGGGTGAATATGTTAGGGATTAATGGGCCAATGTGGTTAATATGGTGGATCATGTTGAATATGGTCTATATAGTGAATTATCATAGAGGGTATACTATGTTCAATGTCATTTAGTGATTGGGGGTTATGGTATATTAGCAGGTTAGTGTGTTTGGGTTTATAAGATTTATTGTTGCGATATTTTTTCACTAGATGACCAAAATTTCCTACCAAAATTTCCAAATGATCCCTCTTCATCTAGTTGGAAAGATGAGGAACACAAAAATTAGATCAAATAAAAAACCTAATCTAGCTTCTTCTATCTCCAAGCAAGTAGTTGAGACAAACTAATTGTAATTTTAAAGAGGAAAGGTGGAACAACCTTTGGATATCCCCTTTCATGATTGGAAGCTTGAAAGTTGAGAAAGAGGATGAGGAATGAAGTGGAGAGACCACCTCTCAATGATTTTGCATAAAAGACAAGGAAATCAATATATTGTTTCCTACGTATGATTAGTCTTCCAAATAGTTAGCTAAAAAAACAAATAAAAAACATTTGTATGAACAATAAGATATTTGGGGGGAGACAAAATCATGCCATTGTATTCACTAATAGAAAAATCAATACAAAAAATAGAATTCGCCTTAATGAGTTGTTGTGGGTAGTTTCACACAACACCCCCCATCTTTTAAATTTTATGGGCCCCTAAAATCTTTTTATCTTTTTCCTTTATGCCTATATTTGACCCTACAAGACCTGCATCCTTACTTCACCAAGACAACCCAATATTAACTCAAATCCGTTTCTGGATTGTGTTCATCGGAGTCCCCTTTTCACATGTTAACTTGAACTCTGATCTTCACACTCCAGTGACTCTAGATCTCACAATGTTTTCCTTTCACGAAACCCCAAGGCTCGTTGTGAACTGATAAATGATCACCTCCCAAAGTGGCATCCCAAGATTAGATGACTGACTTCATGTTTTATCGTTCTCCAATGAGTTTTTTTTATTGCTTTCGGGATATAACAATGTTTCTAAAGTATCGAAGGAATATTACCTTCAATACCTTCCTCGTCAAGAGCCTTTTTAAGAATCATATTATCACACTCCAAAAAGAAAACTCTGATGGCCTCTTGACCCTTCTCACGAGTGTCTTGCACTTTATCCTAGGCTGGAAGAATATTCTTCAATACCATTTTCGTCGGAGCTCAAACAGTTCCACATCCTTCAAACCTTCGATAACCGTGTCTCAAAATTCTATAAATCACATAGTTTAGCATGCCTTTCTAAAAAAAACAATGAATATGATGTTGATACCTTCCCCTTGGGTTTTAGTTCTTCCCTCATTTTGTTTTCCCACGATTCCAGTACCCCAACGGGTCCCACCTCTTTCCATATCACTATTTGTTGATTGAATAGCCAGACCCACCCACTGGTCCACATAGAAGGGAATATACCTTGGATACCTTTCCCTTTGGAGTTCTAAAAAAACATGTTCTCTCATACTCCGAAAGATCTACCTTGATAACAATATTATTTGAAGATTTGGTTTATCACTTCCCCAATTCCCAAATCAATGCATATATCCTTCTTAATAATATTTAATTATAGAAATGACACGCATTAACGAGAAAATTTAAGATTAGATTTAGCAAGATCCTTGTACACACCTGAATTATGGCATACTCGTGCTAGTTGAATGTGCATTGCGAGTTATAAAAAACAACCTTTCATAACACAACTTGCATCGTAAGATTTTGAAACATAGTCCGTGAATTTTTATTTTCGTCTAAGACTCCCTCGCTCATAAAGATCACCTTCTCTATTCTTGCAACTACTTGTTTATCAGTAACCTTGGTTTTCTATTTCTTAACCGGTTTTTCATTATTACAGCTAATGTGTTACACTTAATATATGATTATATTATTTTTAACATGTTATTGTAGGTTAATTTGATTATTCGTCATGATGAGCCAAAACCCCAAAATATCTAGAAGCTCGATGTACTTCCAAGGTGTCACAGGCCCTGAATCATCATCTTGACCGATCAAAACTCTGGTGACTGACACAATTCCTCATATTGGCGAGGACCATTTCTTTGACTTTGAAGATATGTATAGGATATTCGACTACGTAGAGTTTCGTCAAGATAATGAAGTTTTAGAGGTGTACTAGAATATCCTAAAAAGTGGTATCCACCTGGTAGCTTCCAAGCCACAACTATTCCCATACAACAAGGAAACACAGTGGTGCCTTAGGAAATTAGACACTTCCACGGTGAACATGATGAGAAAGTAAGAGGTGTGAGTAGATTCTCTCAGACCAGAGGATATTATCTCTAGATATCACCTTCTCGCTCCAACTTGCTTGCTGAATGAACCTTTCATAAAAGGGTTTTCCAAGGAAATCAAAGGACTAGAAAAGAAGATGAAACATTGGTGGGTGGATGACGATGAAACCCTTAAAAAAGGTCATAAATTGGTCCCCACCCACAGGCTTAAAAATACTTATAAGCTGTTGGTGGCCATGCTCTAGCGTTTATATGGGGAAGAAAATAACACGCACTTCCAAATTGACTGGTTACCTTTGGAACACACTGTCGTTACAACGAGATATATTTTCAACTAGGAGGATATCCTAGCCTTTAACATATGCCTGCATGCAAAGAACCTCCCAAGTATGAAGAAGCCATGTTATTATATGTCAGCTTATATGATAGACACTATTTTTTCCTCAGTAGAATTTCTTGAACTAGGATGGAATTGGGACCGAAGTCATCCCCCCATTCATGTTTATTTCTCCCAATTATGGATTGTAAATTTCATAAAACGTTTTTATGAGATTTGCAATTTATTCCTTTCCCCTCTACATTTTGTCCTTTTCAGCTTCCCTAGACATAGGATATCCTTTGAGGCTATAAATGGGATGAAACGGGTGGTCGCTTGGTTTTTATACAAGTATTAGTCATTTATCAGGGTTTATGGGACCACAAGGGGCCCACATCTCTTGCCTTATTTTGTTCCAGATTGATTACTAATGAGGGAAATAACATGCCAAACAATGGGGTCTCGTGTCACCACAATTTTGAAAAACAATAGTAAAATATTGTGGCCAATCTTCCCTCTCCACAATGGAAGTTATTCCATCTCCAACACTCAAAATTCTAGGCAAGAAGATGAGACATTATAGGAGGTAATCCTATAATTGGGTGAGACTAAAGGCCATGATCCTCATGAGATGGTTTTCATTCATGTCAGGTTTGTCGGCCTCACTCATCCAAATATTCACGTTGTTTATTTTGAGGAGGATAAATTTAAAGGAGTACTCTCATATGTTGAAGACGTGCACCAATTGTCCCATGACGTTGCAAAGTGATAAATTGATCTTGAACAAGAAGAATTCAAGATGGAAACTTTATTCCAATTCCAGGATTTGTGTCAGCACGAACAAAGTACAGTCAATTCCAAAGAAAAGGAGAAAACCAAAAAATAAAATTAGCTTGAGCAGAAAAGGCTCCAAGCAGAGAAAGATTATCAAAGAAGACATATTGAGGAAAAGATCAAGATATCACATGAGCGTGCAACACATTAGGCTTCTCTGGAGAAGAATAAAGAAGGAGAAGCTAAATATTTAGTAGAGGATGAGGAAGCGAAGAGGATAGCTAATGAATCACAAGCTGGGAAACTGACTAAAGAGGCAGAGACGAAGTGATTGGCCGACGAGGTTGAATCAAAGAGGAAAGTTGATGAGATTTTTAAGTATAATTTAAGTGACACCCCATGAAATCCATCGACACCGAGCCTAGGAATTGTGAATATACCTCCTCTAGATTACACCCCCATAAGCTCCATAGCAGGTGACACGTCCCTCTCTTCCCAATCTTTCAATTTCGAAGGATCTATAGTTGCTATTGGATACGACTACTTTGAAAATATAACTAAAATCATCGAGAAGAGATCGACGAAAATAAAGAGAGTAGAAGACACCAAATCTAAGTCATATACAGGAAGTATATTAGAATGGAAGATTAGGCTTGATCCTGAAGAGAACATGGTTCAAGCAACTTCAGCGCTCAACGCCTTTGCAATATTAAATGCCTCCTCTATTCTAGAGGTAACTAATTCCCTGAACATTGCCATGAACTGAGTAATAGAGTTGGAAACAGAGTTGAAAGGCGTAAAATACCAATTATCCATAGATATCCAAGAAGCTGTCAAAGCAGCTAATGGTCTAAATTCAATTAAGATCAATGGTGCCCTACATGCACAAAGAGATCACTTGAACAAAGAGTTTGAAAAGAGGGTGAAAATCCTATGAGACACCTACAAGAATGAGTTAGAAGTGGAAAGAAATAAAATCAATTACGCTCTGGAAGAGACTAGAGCCTCGACATGTATCGTGGAGTCCATCAAAGCACAAGAATTGGATGCCAACAAAAATTTAGTGAAGGAAAAGAATGAACTTCTTAATATGTTGATAAACATATGAGTGGAGCGACAAGAAAAACTTAATTTGTAGAGAACTCTGATAGAGAGTCATGGAAGGTATTGAGAATATAGCGATGATTTTGAGGAGATGGTTAATTGGTAGGACATGCACCAACCCCCACCTACCTTCCTACCAGTATATTCAAAAAGAGAAAGAGTTGGGTACCGAATGTTTTTGACACCAACAAACCTCTCTTTGTGGGTGTACACTCCACTCAAGGAGTAGCTTCTGACACTTGTGCACAACTGTGGAAAGATGATAATGATCTCGTCGTAGAGGCAGGGGTACAACCTTTGCAGTCTATAGATGAAAAAATGTTTGTCAGCACCAGGGTAGTTGAAGTGGAATATCTAAAGAAATCCAGTCAGACGAGCATTCGAGATTTGTTTCTATTTGATGAAAAATCAATTGAAGAAAATTTGTTATTTCCTACCTGTCTCACCCATAATATTCAATCCTTTGTAAAAGACACGACATAGAAGTTATATCAAGAAGTGTCTGCAAAAGTCTGTAACAGAGAATCAGTCTTAGAGAGATTGCAATCGAGCAAGCTCGAGAGCATTTTAAACGACTACTCCACATGGAAATAATACCAAGAGCAACAACAAGAGCAGACCACATCATGATTAAATAATTCCTCACTTCTCTCTAGATGTTGTCTTCTTCTAGTATTGTAATCTATTATGTAATATGAGGAGTCTTTTTTGTGAAGCAGCTTAAATTTCTATGATTACCAAGAAAAACGATCGTAAGTTTTCTCTCTTCACTATATAAAGGGAGCACTGCCCATTTGAATGGGATTTTGGGTTTTGGAATCTGGAAGACAAAATTTTTGCTGCAAGTTAATTTGAATCCAAGAGACATTCTGAATTTGAAGATTATGGTATTGATGTGTGTGAATAAGATTATTTTGTTTATGCCTCTCTCTATTTGTATTCTGTGAATGTAGTTGATGAATTATTTCTAAATCAATGTTTACAATTTACAATTATCATGGTTTTTCAGGATGGATACAACGATAGTATAATATCGTTAAATTTATTAATTCTTTGGTTCTAACAGAATATGCTATCAAATTTATGTATCACTTGTGTCATGAATTTCTTCTACTCAAGTAATGCGCATTATTCATTGTATTCATTTATTTTATTAATTTGCTCCTGATCATGATAGATTAATTTAATAGTTTTATCTTAGAGTCTGCATCTTAGAATAATGATCATGCCTCTTAGTTTAATTTTAGTTTAGTCGTGTTTACTTATTTTATCTTATTTTTTTTAATTCATCCAAGAACCTTTGGTTCTCAGATTCATATTTAGTTAGTATTTTAGTTAGTTGGTAACCAGGCCAAAATATGGTCGGAAGCATTGCTCCAAATGAGAGTGGCTCTAGTTAGGACCTTCCATTGCACGTTTTCCCTCAATTGATTGAACGGGTCATTTTGGACCATCAACAGAAATGGTGCTAGAAGGAGGGCCACATAACTGAATGTCTACAAATAGAAATTTGAATTCTTCCTGTTCTGCCCCACAAGTAATCTTTTCCTACATATCTCATTCTCATCAAATTTACACCGAACATAATGTCTTCCCTTCACAGTATATGGTGAACACTCCAACTCATGTTAGCACTCATTGCATTCCCTCTCATCCCAAAATATATTTCTCTTCTCCTCAACCTCATATCCTAACTATTTCAGAGATCGAATCTTTAGTCAGGATCTCAACTGAATGAACCAATCATGCTCTGAATAACAAACATAGAATATATATCGGAAAGATTCCCTTATATTACTCTCTCCATGAAAATTAGGAATACCTTCGATATACAAATCCCTATTTCACTGACACTTACTCCTATCACGAAAATCGTTTAGTTGGTACCCCTGAATATCATGTTTATGAAGGTACGTCTGATTTCCCCAAGGCTTCAAAATTTAATCTTTTGTATCATATACTTGCCAATGGAACAGGAGGTAGACCACCCTCACCTCCTGAGTCACCCCCTCACACCCCCATAAACGATTCGGAAGACAATTTAGAAGAAGGGGATGGATATGAGAGTGAATTTGAATATAAACCCTATAAGGTTGTCATATATCATCCCCTAAACATGGATGAAGAAAATGAGAACCAAAATCCTCCCCCCTTACCAGCCTTGGTTGTTTTCTAATGCGGTCGTTGTTCGAGGAGTTCAACATGACATGCCCCGACACCCTGAGAAATTCCTGCCTAAATTTGACCCTGACAAAAAGGATTCAGTCGAGAACCATATTAAGAAATTTCTGTTGGCTATCAGGATACAAAGAATTCACCACAAATATGTTGTATGTATTATGTTTCCCCTTACCTTTGAATAAAACGCGTCGACATGGTATTTATCTCTAGTAGAATATTCCATTATGAATTGGAAAACTTTTGAAAACTCTTTCCTCTGAAAATTCAGGGAAAATAAAATACCAGCCACCCGGGTTCTCAAACTATCAAGAGTCAAGATGGATTCAAAAGAATTAGTTACTGATTACAATCAATGATTCCTCTCTTTGTTAAAATGAATTCCAAGGGCCTTAAAACTTGTTGAGGATGTTACTATTGAATTTTACACCTCTGGTTTACCCATGTCCATGGCCATGTATGTAAACAGTTTTGAAAAGGATACTTTATAAGAAGCCTTCCAAGAAGCCCATAAATTTGAGAAAAATATGTTAAGTTTAAAAGGTAGTTCCAACTCAGAACCATCTAAAGACAAAGGTAAAATTAAAATCTCCACATCTAAATCCGGTGAAGATGAAAATCTCTCTTATTCGATGGATATGGAATCTCTTCAAAGAATCATCAAAAAATTATCCAACGACTTGATTGACCTAAAAAGGGGTAATGGAGAGGGATATTCCAATCACAAAAGGTTTTTTAAGTTTCCCCCCCAAGAAATATAGTAATACTCCCCTAACCAGCAAATCCACCCCCTCTCAGATGAAAGGCATCAATATGGAAGATATTTTCCAGGCCCTTCAAACCTAGGCAAAAAATAATATGATTGAAACCACCGATGAGGGAGATGGGGGTCAGGAATATAAAGAACAACCCCAGGAGCCTAGTGAGTCAGTTGAACAAAAAATAAACTCATTTTGGGACATATCCTTTGGATAAGATGAATAAGAATTTGAAGAAGTAAACCTCTGAAAAAACATCATAACCACTAGGAGTTCTAGTAAGAACATCCCCAATGACACCCTCAGTACCCCTAGTCCTACTTCTCCCACTTCAACTACTCCCAAACAATCTTCTCTTTCGACTAATACTACCCTTAATTAATCGAAGAATACATCTTCCAATCCCAAAACAATATATCAAACAATGAAACCAAATACTTCCCCTACACCCTTGGCCAAATTGGAATATGACTTTCTAGAAGATCTAAATAAAACAAAAGCCAACATTTCTTTATTTGAACTCATGAAGATTCCACAAATCCAAGAAAATTTCATTTGAATGTTGCAAGGTAAAACTCCTGCTAGATTTCCAGAATCAAACTTGGGAACCAAAAGGGTAATAAAAAAGAAAACTTCACCTGAAAAAAATACTTCGTCCAAAAGTTAGGTTGTGACTAATTCTTCCTTAATAGGTCAAAGATCCAGGTCCAACACTCCTCCTTTTCTCATCACTTTTGAAGTATTCAATAGAAATGTTCATAATTTCATGGTGCACTCAAGAGCTTCGTCTAATGTCATGCCCCTTAAAGTCTGTGAGAAGCTTAACATCAAACATGAACTGTATAACATTCATATCATCCACTTAGATGGAACTAAAGTTAAGGTGATCGGATAAATGAAAAAGGTTTTGATCAGGATGTATGCTAACCTGAAAGTTCATCAAACCATATATATAATAGTAGTGAACATTTCTCATAACTATGGCATTCTCTTAAGTCGATATTGGTCGGCCATGTTAAATGGCTACTTTGCTACCGACTGGGACTCCCATTTATGGCTCCCTTTCAATGGTAAAATGAACCAAATCAGGATCAACAGGGAATGGTACATGAAACATGTTGTTACTGATTTGAATGATCAGAATGAACAGGTGATGTTTAATCATTCCATTCTTGGGAATTATTCATTTGAAACATTTTTTGGGAACTTCACAACTGAACCATCAACACTCATGGAATATGACACAAAATATGAAATCCTTCATTACACCCAGATTATTGACCCTAGTTGAAATATAGTTGATCAAACTAACAATCCCCTTGATGTACAAACTAACATAGTCTCTAGAGATAAGCTAGAAAAATGCACTGACTCTACTAACCTCTTTAAAACCAAAAAATCTAAAAATTCAAAAATACCTTTTGAAATAAAAAAAGGTAATCCTGATATGTGGACATTGTTCTTCAATGGATGAAAATATTTGAAAGGTGCAGGAGCAGGTTGCATACTAAGAGACATGAAAGGTACTAAAATGTTAATTCCATGCACAATAGAATTTCCTTGCACCAACAATACTGTCGAATATGAAGCCCTTATATAGGGACTTATAAAGGAAGTTGACTTGAAAGCAGAAAAAATCAAGGTATTTTGTGATTCTTAAATCATTGTTAGATAGATACGAAATACCATTCATTATCTTTCAAGTAACCTTAAAAACGATCATTCCAAGGTCTGGGAGTTAATTAAATATTTCACTTCTTTCAATATTAACACAGTTCCCCAATCCTTGAATTTTGATGTTGACTTGTTAGAAAATGTGGCGTCTATATTAATACCCTTAGGCGGATTTATTCTTGACTCATTCTCTATTGAACGTTTGTACATGCCATCAATTCCAAATAATATTGTAAGTTGGATGGTATTTGATGATGACCAACAACTCATTAATTTTCTACAACTCAAATATACATTCAATGATTCTATCATAGATGAAGGCCAACATGACATGCTGATGAATACTGATAATAACAATAATGTCAAAGAAACAAACACAACAGGACCAAACAATAATATTCCTAGGAATGTGGTCATAAAAAATCTACGACCTTAAAGGAAAATTTAAAAAGTTCATGAACTGTAAGACAAACATATCATACATGCAGTTTGAAACAATAAACTTGGGATCAGAGATTTCTCCTGAGAATGTCAACCTGGGAAAAAATTTATCTCCTGAAGAAAGGAAGGAATAGATCAAGTTATTCAAAGAATATAAATACATATTCGCATGGACGTATGAGGACCTGAATACATATGATACAAATATTATACAACATGTCATTCCCATGAAATCTCAAACCAAGTCTTTCCAATAAAAGTTTAGGAAGATGCACCCTAGTCTTGAACCTCAAGTCAAAGAAGAGATAAATAATTTTTTGGTGGCCATAATCATTTTTCCAGTAAGGCATACACAATGGATATCAAACTTAGTGCCAGTAAGGAAAAATAATGGGGATATTAGGCTCTGTTTTGATTTTAGAAATGTAAATAGAGACTCAAAAAAAGATAGCTACCCCACGCCTCCCATGGAATAAATTCTACAATGTGTGTCTAGATCGGAAACACTCTCCCTACTAGTTGGATTCTCAGGATATAATCAAGTCCTAGTAGCTCATGAATATTAGATTAAGACAACTTTTAGAACCAAATGAGGAACATATTCCTATAGGAAGGTGACTTTCAGACTGATAAACGTTGTCACCACTTTTAAATGAGCCATGCATATTTCCTTTAGAGGTCTCTTGGGAGAATGTGTGCTAGTGTAACTAGATGATGTGACCATATTCTCAAATAATAAATAGGGCCATATATCTCACTTGAAGAAGGTATTTAATTGATGTAGGAGATATGGCATATATATAAACCCAAAGAAATCAATTTTCATCGTGAATGAAGGAAAACTCTTGGGTTTCATCGTCTCCAAACATGGTATGCAGATTGAACCCGAAAAGATTGAGGCGATCACTAAGATCCCTCCCCCTCACAACAAAAAATATGTGCATTCATTTCTCGAAAGGATAAATTTCATTAGATGGTTCATACCTAGTTTTTCCGAGAGAGTAAAACCCCTACAAGATATGATAAAATAGAATGTTGAATTTAGATGGGGATATAAAGAAAAGGAGTCTTTCGACAAAATAAAATAAGATATTATTCAAGCTCTAACATTGTTAAGTCTCGACTTTGATCAATATTTCATCCTCTACACATTTTCCTCCCATACTGCATTTGCGACAGTATTAACACAAAATAACTCGAAAGGAGATGAGTTTCCTATGTATTTTATGAGTTCAAGCCTACAAGGAGTTGAGTTGAGTTATCCCGAAGTTGAAAAACATGCATATGAAGTTTTCAAAGATGTGAAACACTTTCTACCAATCTTACTCAAATCTAAAACTAAGGTTATTGTTCCTTACCCGTCCGTCAGGAATCTCCTAGCACAAAATGATTTGGTAGAAAAGAGAGCAAATTGGATTACGGCTCTACAATAATATGACCTAGAGATCAAACCTGCAAAGAGAATTATAGGACAAGGGATATACAAACTATATGGAAAATTCCCTTGTGTCGAGTCTCATGAAGATGCTCTCTATCAAGATTCTAAGCTATTTGAAAAGGAAGTATGATACATCCCAGTCGGTTCATACCCCTGGTTCTAAGAAATGAAATATCACCCGAGTCGTGGATCAAATCCACATTATTTGTAATCCAATAAGAAAATGAATTTAAGGATCAAGTACGCCCAATATCAATTGATACAAGGAATTCTATGAAGAAACAATTATGATAATGTATTTCTTCGATGCCTAGAGAAAAGGGACGTTGATAAAGTCTTGTTCGAGCTCCATGGTGGACCCATAAGAGGACATTATGTTGGGGATACTACTACACAAAAAATCCTTAGGGTAGGATACTATTGGCCATCCTCATTTAAATGTTAATGTTTAAGCCATTATTATAGTTCTTTGCATTCAATAGATAACAATAGAATAATACAAGATCACTGATAAATACACAATCACAAGAGACACAACATTTATCCTGGGAAACCCTCTAGGGGAAGAAAACCCAACAAAAATTCCTTATTATAGATAGCCAATACAATGCCAAGAGATAACTCAAACTAATACAGAAGATCCTCTCCCAAAGATGCACCACTCTCTTATTGATACTGAGAAGGGGGTGAATCAGTATCAAGTACAATTTAAAACCTTTTTCAACTTATACTTAAACCATTCAACTATATCCAATGAGCAATGAACAATAGTATAAGAGTTACACCAATACACCACAATACACCATGCACAATATATGGAAAATAATCAATATTTATTATTCAAGGGAAGTAATGACTTCCAAAGGTAGCTACAACTTCCAAATGTAAAGGGAGGGATAAACATCCAAGAGGAAGATACAATCCTCCAATATCAAGAGATAGTTGAACTCTCCATCCTTTCCCCTTCCTTCCACCCAAGAATATATGAGAGATAATAAAGCTTTACATTAAATCATCACCATCAACCAATCATCACATAGAACCTGATAATGTTTCCTGAGACTTCTTCAATTTCTGCAATTCTTCAATTCTTGGAGTACTTTGATCCTGTAGATAATATTACTCAATTTATTCTTTGAAACTCCTCCAATTTTCAGTCCTTGAATCCTCCCCAAAAGAAGGTTATAGAAAGAATGGTAGACTTTATTCAATTCTGGTCTATTCAGGAGAGTGAACTTGCACAGAATGCCCCGTGCTCAATAATTAACATCCGATTCTAAAACTTGCAAAAAAGAAACTACAGTCTGTACTATTTCCAATGAAATTTGTCCCACTTCATTTGGATTCTCGATGAAGAAGTTATGACTGTTTTACCTGAAACACTTGTTTATTGACTAGCTTCAGGACTGGTCACAAACCCTATCTTCCACATAGTGTATCTCCATAATTATAGCGAATCAAGAGATGACATTTTTAACAGAGGTACCTTGATATGTCTTCTCAATACCATAAATATTTCACCATATGAATCAGTCTAGAAAACAAGTTATAGAAAAAATGGTAAGATGACCTGAAAATAACATACCTTAGAACACATCACCAAAAGACTTCATCCTCCCTTGAAATTTAGCCTTATTTTCTTCTTATTTTCTCTGAAATTTGACTTGTATCAAATGAATGTATAATGGTATTTATTTATATCATTTATGTCACTTCCTTTTAACATTAGGGCCGAACTGACACTTTCTTATTTTGTAATTCTTTTCTTTAATTATCTTCAGGGCCTACATGTACTTCCTTCTTCAATTCACTTTGTCATCTTCAAAAATTCATTTCTCCTCAACCATGAGAATCAATGTGACGTGCCACATACCACTAGAAACAACATGATGTATACTATCCATCCATGGGTGTTGTATCTGCATGTGCATTTTACTTCATGTCCAAATACCTTCATCAATCTTGCGGTCCAAAACCCATGACTAGGGTTAAATCAATGATAACGAACAATCTTCCAACAATCTCCTCCTTTGTCATTGATGGAAACACTCATGCTCCCCCTATCATCATGATCCCAATTTATCTCCCCCTTTGACATCAATGGAAAAGGGTATGGCTTCTCCCCCTGAGTTTAATGGAAAAAGGTAACCTTCTTCTTTGGGGCTGCCCCCCCTAAACATGTGGCACTCAATAATAATTCATCCTTATTTTTGGTCTTTTGGACTTTTTCTTCCTTGGAATCCTTTTGTGTGGCTTCTGTCTTCTCTCTCTTCTTCATGTCTAGGATGTATATGTTGTTCGGTCTTCTTGTTGTAGTTGCAACCAATCTTCTTGAGTTATTTTCTTTGATTTTACATTTTCAGGAGTCAAACGTAAGAGTGTATCCTTGATCACATATTTTGTTGACACTGAGGAGATTATGCTTCAAATCTTCAACCAATAGGACTTTTCCTGCTTTTATATTTTCACTTCCAAGATTTACAGTTCCTTTTCCAAGTATTTTGGTAGATGAGTCATCTCCAAATGCAACATTTCCACCCTTTTTCTTCAAGCTGACAAATTTGCTTTGATCTCCGGTCATATGAGATGATCACCCACTGTCTATGAACCATTCATCTTCTTCTTTGCATTCTTTAGTGACTAATTCTATTCAAAAATTTTCATTGTGTGGAATTTCTTTCCTTTTCCATGCTGTAGTTGGTATGCAGACATTTGGCATATGATTATCTTCCTTCACCTCTCTGCAATCTCGTGCTTTGTTACCAAGATTATTGCACTTGTAACATACAATATTTTGATCCATTAATGGGTCAAATGGACTATAATTTCCGTTGAAAGGTCTACGAACATTTTTATATCTACTATTTTCACCATTCATGTAGTTTGCATAGTTATTCCTTTCATTGATTCTACAATTGATTGCCTTGTGTCCAAAATTTCCATAAGTATAACAATGTCCAAGAAATAAATTTTGATACCTGGGCGTAAGTGATCTTCTTTGTGGTGTGGTCCATCTGGGTTCACGATCTATTCTTCTGTAGTTTCCTTCATAATGATTGCTTTCATACCTGATGGGAGAGGATCTTCTTGATGTCTTATTCCTTCTAAATTATAGTTTTCTATCTTGTTGTTCAACTTGTTCTGGAGTGTTGGTTTCATCATTTTCAACTTCCTGTTCTTGTTTTGTTGTCTTCAAATTGTCATTGTATCCTAGTCCTTTCTTTTCGTTTGGATATCTTTGACTGCTAAGGATCTCATCTAATTTTTCAGTGATTTTTTTGAACTTCTTCAACTTTTTTGTTGTCAATAGTAGCTCCCCTTTTGTGTGATCCAATTCTGCTTTCAATTTCTCATAATCTTCTAATTGTTCCTTCAAGCTATTAATTGTCTTTTCAAGCTTGTAATTCTCTTCTTCACAACTACTCAATTCACCTTTTAGTATTATGTTTGTGTTTCTAATCTTGCTATTTTCAATTTCAACATGCTTCAACTTTTCAAGATTCTCATCTTCTTGTTCACTCTCTTCATTGTCTTTATATCCCCAAAAGGAATCAAGGTTGGTTTCTTCATTTGAATCTTCTTCACAAATGATTTCTTCTTCTTTAGAATTCTTATGATCATCATCCTAGGTTTCATGGGTTATGAAGAGGACTTCTCCTCCATCATTATCTTCTTCATCACTCTCATCTGAGGAGATGTCATCATCATTGGAGTAGAATCTCTTTTCATTGTTGAGACTTCTCTTTTTATAGTAACAGTTTTCAACAATATGTCCTATTCTACCACAATTAAAGTATTTGAGAGGAGACTTACCTTTGTATCTTCCACTTCCTTTCTGGAACCTTCTTAAAAAAAATTCTATTTCTTCATCAAGGTCGTTATCCTTGTCGTTTGTCTTATTTATGGCTTTAAAGGCTGCTTCATTGTTTGTCTAGTCACTTTCTGTACCTGTTCTCATTTCATATGCCATAAGAGTCCCATGTAATTCATCCATTGTCATTTTGGTCTAGTCCCTAGTTTCTTCAATGGTGAAGACCTTAGCATCATACTTCAATAGAACTGATCTCAACACTTTTTGTACAACCAACAATTCATCGAGATCTTCACCTAATCCTCTGATATAATTAACAACTTCATCAACTCTAAGAAGATAGGTTGCAATATCTTCCTTTTCATTCCTCTTCAAATTTTCAAATTCTGCTCTATGTCGTTGAAGCTTGACCTGCTTAAATTTTGGATCACCTTCGTAGATATTCTTGAGTTTGTCCCATACCTCTTTAGCAGTGTTGCATCCCATCACTTTGCTAGCAATGGTTGGTGCCAATGTTGCTAGAATAACATGTCTATGTTTTGAATCACAACTCATAAGCTTCTTCTCATTTGGATCGGTTGGATCATTATTTGGGATTACATAGCCATTTACAACTAAGTACCAAATTTCTACTCCCAAAGATGTTAGGTAAGTTTTCACTCTATCACTCCAATATGCATAATTTCTTCCATCAAATTTTTGAATCACATTTGAAATGTGCTCATGTTCATCCATCTCTACTCAGGATTTTCCTTCCAGTGGTTAAACTGTTTTGAAGGCAACCTGCTCTGATACCAATTGTTGATACTGAGAGGGGGGTGAATCAGTATCAAGTACAATTTAAAACCTTTTTAAACTTATACTTAAACCATTCAACTATATCCAATGAACAATGAACAATAGTATAAGAGTTACACCAATACACCACAATACACCATGCACAATATATGAAAAATAATCAATAGTTTTTGTTCAAGGGAAGTAATGACTTCCAAAGGTAGCTACCGCTTCCAAATGTAAAGGGAGGGATAAAAATCCAAGAGGAAGATACAATCCTCCAATATCAAGAGAGAGTTGAACTCTCCATCCTTACCCCTTCCTTCCACCTAAGAATATATGAGAGATAATAAAACTTTACATTAAATCATCACCATCAACCAATCATCACATAGAACCTGATAATGCTTTCTGAGACTTCTTCAATTTCTACAATTCTTCAATTATTGGAGTACTTTGATCCTGTAGATAATATTACTCAATGTATTCTCTAAAACTTCTCCAATTTTCAGTCCTTGAATCCTCCCCAAAAAGAGGTTATAGAAAGAATGGTAGACTTTATTCAATTCTGGTCTATTCAGGAGAGTGAACTTGCACAGAATGCCCCGTGCTCAATAATTAACATCCGATTCTAAAACTCGCAAAAAATAAACTACAGTCCGTACTATTTGCAATGAAATTCATCCCACTTCATTTGGATTCTCGATGAAGAAGTTATGACTGTTTTACCCAGAACACCTGTTTAGTGACTAGCTTCAAGACTGGTCACAAACCCTATCTTCCACAGAGTGTATCTCCATAATTATAGTGAATCAAGAGCTGAAATTTTTACCATAGGTACCTTGATATGTCTTCTCAATACCATAGTGATTTAACCATATGAATCGTTCTAGAAAAAATGGTAAGATGACCTAAAAATAACATACCTTAGAACACATCACCAAAAGACTTCATCCTCCCTTGAAGTCCGGCCTTCTTTTCTTCTTATTTCCTCTGAAATTCGACTTGTATCAAATGAATGTATAATTATGTTTATTTATACCATTTATGTCACTTCCTTTTAACATTAGGGCTGACCTGACACTTTCTTATTTTGTAATTCTTTTCTTTAATTATCTTCAGGGCCTACATGTACTTCCTTCTTCAATTCACTTTGTCATCTTCAAAAATTCATTTCTCCTCAACCATGAGGATCCATGTGACATGCCACATACCACTGGAAACAACATGATGTATACTATCCATCCATGGGTGTTGTATCTTCATGTGCATTTTATTTCATGTCCAAATACCTTAATTAATCTTGCAGTCCAAAACTCATTACCAGGGTTGACATCAATGACAACAACCAATCTTCGAACATCTCTCTCCTTCTTCTCTAACTGCAAATCTGAAACTTGTCTCTCAATGAGAAAGTGATTTGTGTGTCTAAGTGAGGTGCTAGCCTCTTTGTTTATACAAGACTGGGACGTGTGAATTGTCTCTTCATTGGCAGGGCCGACTTCTCCAACTGGGTGGTTATAACCACATTTATTATATTTCGGGGCCTCTTTAATATCTTCTGGGGCCGACTTCTTATTCTGCCTATTAAAATTATCTTCTGACCAATTCACAAAAGCGGATTTGGTCCTTTATAATAACCGACATGATCAATTCGCAATGGGGATTGATCCAATGAATAATATATCAAATAATAATAAGAATACACTTTGTAGTTACATTATTTTAATACTCCCCCTTAACAAGAAGGGTATTCTTAAACAACATCATGCGAGAGAGAGAGGCCTATATCATCAACATCATCAAGTGGGTGAGAGGACAACATCATCAATATCATCTTGGAACACTGACTGGTGTATCTATAAATCATCAGACGTTTTCTTCATCGGTAGCATCGCCATTCTCAAAGGAATGCAATCATCATCTGGATCGATATGTATTAGTGTAAAACTGATACATCATCGTCATCATAGCACGAGGCTGGCTCATCATAATAATACTAGAATGGCTTTACGTCACATCTATCTAGTCGAAAGCACAGTTCTAGTCTCATCTCATCGTCTTGCTTTATGTCACAGCTATTAAGCTAGAAGCAAGATGTTAGTCCTACTTTATGTCACAACCATCAGGTCGGAAGCAGGATACTAGAATGGATTTACGTCACAACTATCTAGCCGGAAGCTCAATGCTAGACTCATCTCATCATCTTGCTTTACGTCACAACCATCAGGTCAGAAGCAAGGTACTCGTCCTACTTTATGTCACAACCAATAGGTCGGAATCAGGATACTAGACTGGATTTACGTCATAGCCATCCAGTCGGAAGCACAATACTAGTCACATCATATCATATTTATTTACATCACAACCATCAGGTCAGAAGCAAGGTACTCATCCTGCTTTACATCACAACCAACAGGTCATAAGAAGGACACTAGACTGACTTTACGTCACAACTATCCAGCCGAAAGCACAGTACTAGTCACATCATATCATCTTGCTTTATATCACAACCATCAGGTCGGAAGAAAGGTACTCATCTTTCCTTATGTCACAACCAATAGGTCAGAAGTGGGATACTAGACTAGCTTTACGTCACAACTATCCAACCGGAAGAACAGTGCTAGTCATATCACATCATCTTGCTTTACGTCACAACCATCCGGTCGGAAGAAAGAGATGTCTCATCACAACAACTACTCCCCCTTTCGAGGAAGGTCCTTTCAGACTATACCAAGATTATCTCAAAAGTGCTCAAACTTTACATGATATAGAGTCTTGGTCAACACATCAACAACTTGTTCATTCGTGCTAATGTACTGGAGCTTTAAGGATCCTCTCTGCACCATGTCACGGATGTAATGATATCGGATCTCTATGTGCTTCGACCCGTCGTGGAATACAGGATTCTTTGTCATCTTTATGCAGCTCTGGTTGTCACATAGGATCGTGGTTGCTTCCATATCTAGGTCAAATAGACTGGTCAACAACTTTCGAATCCATATAGCTTTGCAACTGGCAGAACATGCAACAATGTATTCTGCTTCCAATGTGATGAGAGAAATGTTGGATTGCTTCCTACTTTGCCACGAGATCATAGCTGATCCCAAACTGAAACAACATCCTGAATTTCTTTTCCTGTCAGAAACACTTCCTTCCCAATCTGCATTAGTATATCCACTCAATGTGAAATCATGATCTCCATCATAGCTGAGACCACAATCTATTGTACCTTTAAGGTACCTCATCACATGTTTTGTAGCCACTAGGTGAACATGTCTGGGTTCTACCAGAAATTGACTCAAGGTGTTCATGACAAAACAAATGTTTGGTATGGTGTTCATTAGATACATGAACGATCCAATAATCTCTCTGTATAGTGTGGCATCAATCAACTCTGATGAAGTGTCGACCAACAACTTTAGCTTCGATTCCATGGATGTATTCATGGACTTGCACTCCAACATGTCGAATTTCTTCAGGATTTCGACTGTATACTTCCCTTGGTTAAGGAAGATCCTCTCAGGACTCTGCCATACCTCAAGACCTAAGAAATAATGCATTAGGCCAAGGTCTTTCATTT
>ML796669.1:168982-212135 GCA_009831015.1 Picea engelmannii
CATTTCAAATTCTGAGGCAAGTCTCTTCTTACATTCAGTAATGAGATTTTATTCTCCAGTTAAGAATAAGTCATCCACATATAGCAGTAATATTACTGGATCATCGTTCATGACCTTGAAGTAGAGGTTAGAGTCTTCTTTACTCTTGGTAAAGCCTAAGCTCGTCAAGAAACTATCTATATGGCCATACCAAGCTCTAGGAGCTTGCTTCAATCGGTATAAGGCTTTCTTCAATCTACAGACATGAGACTTCCTGTCTTCAACCTTAAATCCTTGAGGTTTCTCTATATACACTTCCTCTTCGATGACACCATTTAGGAAGGCTATCTTCATGCCCATCTGGTGCAGCTTCCACTTCATCTTATCTACAAGAGCTATGATGGTTCTAATCGAAGTGTATCTAGCCACATGAGCGAATCTGTCTTCATAGTCAATGTCTTCCTTCTGGGAAAATCCACGAGCGAAAAATCTTGCTTTATACTTCTCAATACTTTCATCAGCAACATGTTTTATTTTGAAGAGCCATATGGAGGATACCACATCTTTACTCTTTGGTCTGGGAACTATTTCCCATACTTGGTTCTTCATTATGGATTGGTATTCCTCTGTCATGACATATTCCCATTCTTTTCTCTGAATGGCTTCTTCAAAGAAGGTAACCTCCTCTTCTAGAAGATCACACATCAAAGTCATATAACTAGAGAATGGATTTGGTCTTTTCACCTTTCTCGTATTTCCTTGGGGAACACTGTACTTCTCTCCATCTTGAATAATCTCTCTAGCCCAAGTTGGCTTCCTTTTATGGAGGATCTTCATCTGAGGAGGATCTTGAACTTCCATCATGTCATGATATTCTAGTAATTCCTCATTAGGGGAAGTTATGACTTCCCTCACTGGTTCAACAACTCTGGGAACCTCCCTCACTGGTTCAACAGTCATGGGGATTACGAGTTCCTCTTCATATACTTCTTCAAGCTGGCATCTTCTTGATTTCTTAAGCGTTGCATATTCATAAAAATTCACATCCCTGTTGATCTCAATGTGACGGTGACCTGGTATATAGATTTTGAAGGCCTTGGAGACCTCACAGTATCCCACAAATATTCCCTTCTTTCCTGAAGGTTCCAACTTGTTTCTCTTCTCTTTCGGTATATGAATAAATACTGGGCAGCCAAATATTTTGAGATGGCTTAGCTCTGGCTTCTTTTCGTTGAACATCTCTTCCAGAGTCTTGGGCTGAAGTGCACTATGGGATAATCAGTTCTACAATATACAACATCCATTGCTACCTCTACCCATAAGCACATAGGAAGATCTTGATCATGAATCATAGTCTTCACAGCTTCCATTATCATTATGGACATAGTGGTGAGTTCCCTCTTGATCCCAACATCTTTGTAGAATTTCACAAACTCTTTTGATGTATATTCTCCTCCATTATCTTACCTGAGTATCTTAATATTTCTTTCAGAAAGATTCTCTATCAAGGCTTTGAATTCCTTAAACTTACTTAACACTTCATCTTTAGATTTCAAAAAGTATATCTAGGTCTTACGAGAATAATCATCAATAAATGATACATAATATACATACCCACTAATGGAGGACGATGGAATTGGGCCACATACATTTGAATGAATGACCTCTAGGACTCCTTCTGCTTTGCTGTCTCTCTTCGAAAACGGGTTCTTGATGTTCTTCCCTTCTGCACATGCATTTCATACGACTTCATGGTCAACCTTAAGTTATGGTAAACCTGTGACCACTTTTCATATGTATGGTAGTGCCTTGTAGTTGATGTGAGATAATCTTCTATGCCAAAGTTCACATGATTTTTCAATGGCGTGGGTCATGGCAGCCTCTGAGTGACCCTTTAGTTTATACAAACCATTTTCTT
The DNA here is from genome assembly GCA_009831015.1 of Picea engelmannii. NCBI lineage: Eukaryota > Viridiplantae > Streptophyta > Pinopsida > Pinales > Pinaceae > Picea > Picea engelmannii. Next base: position 170,880 of record ML796669.1, read on the forward strand.
CATTTCCAATGATGATTTCTTCATTTAAGGTTTCTCCTTTAGCCCACATGAGAATTTCTCCATATATAAAGGCAACTCTTAAGACTTTCTTTTCTAAATATAAAATGGAGAATAGGTTCTTGGTCAAACCTGGTACATATAGTACATCCTTCATCTTCAATGAATTCCCTAAATTCAATTTGTGGTTTGATTCTCCCACTCCCTTGATGGCATATTGGTAATCATCTCCAAGTGTCACTTTCTGAGAAAAATTCTTTTCTGAGATACAAGAGAGAATGTTTCTTTGTCCCGTCATGTTCTTGGATGCACCACTATCAATGAGCCAAGTGTCCTCTCCATGTGTTACAGATCCCGAGAGGGACGAGATTAAGACATGGTCTTTGATATGCTCTCTTATCATCTTTGTAGGTGGCTCTTCATCTTCGACTACATGGGCATGGTGCCTCTTATGTTTTCTCTTGTATTCTTCTCATATGGCTGGACAAAAATTCACAATATGTCCCATCTTGTCACAATGATAGCATTGTACAGATGAGTAGTCTCTTTCCTTTCGTTGTCCTTTCTTCTAAAATCTCCTTCGATGAGATTATTTATGATTGAATTTGTTTGACTGTTGAGGCTCTTTATGAGTCTCCTTTTGGAAGTAGGGTTTCTTCCTTCCTCCTTTGGTGTGAGTAGCTAGGGCTTGATAACCATCTCTTGATAGTAACGCTTCACGATTAGTTACTCTTGTTTCTTCTTGGATGCATTCTTCCCATAGACTATCAAACTTCAATTTCTCCGTTTTGGCACATATCGTTTGGATGAATGCATCCCAAGGTCTTGTGAGACCATTTAGGGCCATCATTATGAGTTCATCTTCGTCTATGGTATCTCTAATCGCTTCTAACGTTTCTTTGAATTTTGAGATTCTGGAGAAATATTCTTGAATCGTTTCTCCTTTCTGCATCCTTGTATTCTTCAGTTGAGTTCTTAGATTCATCTTCCGGTTTATGTTCTTTACTTCATACAATATCGTCAAGGCATCACACATTTCTTTTGGAGTCTTCTTAGATGACACATAAGGAATCATGTGGTCTTTGATTGAATCTGCAATGATTCTCTTGGCCCTAATTATGTCCTTTTGATGCTTTGCCTTTTCTGCAGCATCGGTGGGTTCTAGTACTTCTTCTTTGATGAATCTTGCTAGGTAATTATCTTCAAGAATGAGGCCAATCCTATACTTCTAGGCACATAATTTTTCCACTCCTTCTATCTTGTCAACAAGCTTAACGCTTGTAGACATCTTTTACATGGAGTTAGGAAAATGATCGAAAAATGAAAGTGCTCAAAATCAAAATTTGAACTTACCAGGAGGTGCGCTTGGCTGAGGCGAGTAGCCTAGTGTGTTTGGATCTGATAAAATACAATTTTTTCTCCTCCAAACTTGACCTGTGGATTCCTAGACTAGTACTTCTAGTTTTTTGGTACCTCTGGTACTTCTGGTACTTTTGGTACACTGGTTTTCTGGTACTTCTGGTACTTTGTGAAACTAGGGTTTCACTTTTCGGGAGATCAAGCCACTGAAAAGGTGTGATGAGAGTGCCAAAGTAATCCTTGGGGGAGGGTGCAATTTTCTAGGTGGTTTTAGGGTTAAAAAGCTTCACCATCAAAAATCCCTAATTTGCGTGTACGACAACAATGATGTTTTTCACTCTTGTGAAATATGCTTCCTTCAGCTTGGCTCTGATACCATGTTAATGTTTAATACATTATTATAGTTCTTTCCATTCAATAGATAACAATAGCATAATACAATATCATTGAGAAATACACAATCAAAAGAGACCCAACATTTATCATGGGAAACCCTCTAGGGGAAGAAAACCCAACAAAAATTCCTTATTATAGATAGCCAATACAATGCCAAGAGATAACTCAAACTAATATATAATATCCTCTCCCAAATATGCGCCACTCTCTCTCCTTCTTCTCTAACTGAAAATCTGAAACTTGTCTCTCAATGAGAAAGTGAGTTGTGTGTCTAAGTGAGTTGCTATCCTCTTTATTTATACAAGACTGGCACATGTGAAGTGTCTCTTCAGTGGCAGGGCCGACTTCTCCAACTGGGTGGTTATAACCACCTTTATTATATTTTGGGGCCTCTTTAATATCTTATGGGGCTGACTTCTTATTCTTCCTATTACAATTATCTTTTGACGAATCCAGAAAAGGGGATTTGGTCCTTTATAATAACCAAAATGATCAATCCGCAATGGGGATTGATCCAATGAATAATATATCAAATAATAATAAGAATACACTTTGTAGTTACATTATTTTAACATTAAAGACACTCATGCATATGAAAGGAAGTGCCAGCAGTGCCAAACCTCAGTAGGAAGATAAAAGAAAGTTGCTTTCCCCTTACAACCTATCATCATCGAATGCCCCTTCCAACAATGGGGGTTGGATGTTATTGGGGATATCAATCCAAAATCATCACAGTTTCATAAATACATCTTAATGACTAATTATTTTACCAGATGGAGAGAAGCAACCCCTTTGAAAACCATCAACGAAAATCATGTGATTCTGTTCCTTGAATTTCACATCATTACTAGGTTTGGAATTCCAAAAATTTTAGTTTTTGATAAAGCCAATTATTTTTATTCTCATAAATTTATTGAATTCTCCCTTGGAAAAAAAATCAAGGTTAAGTAGTCGAAGAATTAATATCCACAAGGAAATGGTCTAGCAGAGTCCACTAATATGAACCTCATTAAAATACTTAAGAAGACTATCAACAATAATCAAATAAATTGGCATCTCGCTCTTTAGATTGCTCTTTGGGATGATAGAGTAACTCCCGATTCATCCATTGGTAACTCCCCCTTTTTCATGGTTTACGGACAAGAAGCCACAATGTCAACCCATACTTTCCTACCCACTTTACAATTGGCCTAATACATCCAAGACGAAGCCTATCCAGTAATGCAAGAAAGGTTAAACATGCTAAGTTGAACTTGACTCAACACCAAGAAATAATTAAAAAATGGTTTGATAAACCAAATGTAGGTAACAAATATTTTCAAGAAGGAGACCTTGCTCTCAAGTGGGACAAAGCAAATGAACTTAAAGGAAAACACTCTAAATTCCATAAACTATGGATAAGACCCTATCTGATCCACCGAAAAATAGGTCTCAAGACTTTGAGGCTCAAAAAATTACAGGGAGAGGAGGAACTCCTTGTCAATGGCCAAATACTGAAGAAATACTTCTCCTGATCACCGAGGGTGATATAGCTCTGCACATAGTAGTTTTTCGGTTGTATTTTTTATTTATTGTTTTTCATTTTCAATAATCAAACCATTGCTTGAGTTTGTTATTTCCTTTTTCTTAGTCGTTTTAGTTTACAGTAACTCCCTCCCAATGTTTGTTACTCTGGACTAGCCATTCTTTCGATTAGAGACCCAGGTTTATCCTCATTAGAAAATGGTAACACAAAAAAGAGGAACTTGTTCACTTGTACCAAAAGAAAAGCTTATGGCCTTTCAATTTTGTACCTTTTGATGATTTTCATCTGTAATTCACTCTTATGTGACCACTCTCAGGTCTCATTGATGTTCCTTTCAAGTTTCCCGAAATATCCTAAATTCATTATCTTCCACATAAATTATCTTTGCCCATTATTTCCCAATTTTAAAATGTATCAGTGATTCGTGTTTACAGACAGATGAAGACAATTTGTCGACTGAGACTAGCAAATCAAAATGAAACTCATATCACCCAACTTCATATTTATCGTCGCATTTATTGCAGTTGCAATATCTAAATTCTATATCAAAAAGGTGGATTCAAAAGTATAATCATGAGGAAGTTGAAAATGTTATTAAAAGCATGGGAAACACAAATAAACCCGTCGAGACTATGGATGCTCGCTGGCAGCAGGGCCATGCTTGTATGATACCAAGGTATCATCAACGGGCCTATAGACACTCACTAGCACCGAGGAAATGATGGGAAAGAGAGGTGAAGAAAACACTTTGGTCTAAAGCAGTTGACTTAATTTTTCTTTGTGGTTTCATTCTCACAATTTTACTGAGGATTTATGAAGTTTCCCAAAAATTATCACTCGAATTATGTGGAAGATCATTGATCACATGTTTTTCTTTATGGATTGCATACAAACCATGGAATGTGGGGTCCTTAAGCTAAATACTAAATGGAATTTTAAAAGGTAAATTTCACTTCGATCTAATTGAAGTTGCTCTCTCTTTTTGAACCTAAATATAACTAGTTCTTCCCAGTAAGTCACCATTTGTTGTGGGTAATTTCACAACACCTGTTGGGACCTTCATTTTTGGGCTAAGGAATTGCACAATTTTTGGCCTAGTACAAGTTGCGCAAGATTCGGAAGAAGCTGGACAGAAGAGCAAGAAAGAGAAACATAAATCAGTTGTGAAAAGGAAATTGCAACACCAGTTAAGAAAAAGCAGTTGCAACATAACAAGAGGGTGTGCAAGCTGAGACAGAAGACACAAACTAGCTTATATATAGGGATGAACATAAATTGTAAGGGGGTTCGCTATTAAGTCGTTCGGTTGGTGTTATTGTCTGATCTTCCCCTCTCTACAGGGTTGTTTTTAGTTGAGTCAAGAAAAGGTTTGAGTTTGTAATGTAATCTGTACACCTTTTGAGAGTAAGAGCTCTATGGCATGAGTCGAGAGCCAAGAGTCTGTAATAGAGCACTACTGTATGGTTCTGATCTTGTAATTGAAGGAAAATTATGAGGATAATATAAGGAAGGATATAAATTTTCAAAATATGTTGTGTCTTCTTGTGCTTTACTCATGCATTACAATACTTATTTATGGTTTATAAGTTCCTCATGATGGTTTTGTGTTTAAACGATTTTCTGCAACATAAGTAGGTTTGATTCTTGCACACATAAGATTCATATCTATTTGATAGTTAGATGTCTTGCACAATATCAGGATGAATCCTAAAGGTTCTTTGAATCCTTCTAAGTATTTCCCTTACCCTTCCCTATCTATTTTTCTCAGCAGCGCTTCGGGTGAGACTTCTTCTCTTTGGAGGAGATGAAAATTCCAGCTCTCTAGACTACTCGTTACATTTTTTTGGTAACCTGAGAAGGACCCTAGTCTGATCAAACTTGCGTGAACAAAATGGTTCCATTGTTGGGACCGGCGTAAAAAGGGAACCTATGGGGAGGATGCTTCTACAAATTCACAGATCTAATATTGAGCAATGATGGGAAAGAAACTATGATGCCTTCATATGGAAAGAAGCAGAGCTGAGGGGAAAATCGTTGGAAGATACTCATGAAGCCATCTTTTACTCAAAACGTTCGAGCGACCAGTATGAGATATTCTGGGTTAAGTTCCTAGAAGACCTTTTCCACTAGATAAAGAGACTCCAAGAAGCTCCAGAGTTCCAAGAACGAGTCAAGAGGATCTGTACTTGGGACACATAAAATATTGCAACACTTCATTGGATGGATTTTCCAGTCACGCAAGCGATTGATTTCTGGGTCAATACCACATTAGAGGGATATATTATCGAGTTTGAAGTTGAGAACCACCAATATTTTTCTCGTGAAGAGGTGGTTTTCAAGAAATACACAAGGGGAATGTAGCACTCATCTAGGATGTTAAATAATTAATCTTTCATTAACTACATACACAATAACAACTTTGTTTTAGAATAATTTCATTTATTTTCATTTACACAATTCTTCTACATTTGCTCAATGATAAATCTAGATAGCATGATGAAATAAGTAATATGTTAACTCTATGATTTAGAACTTAAAACAAAAGTATATACAAAATATCAATAACCAAATACCACCGAAAAATACCTCCTCCTTAGCTTGTCGAAGCTCATCTGTTGTAATGTAGTCCTGGGCGCTTCCAAGCATTCTTTTCCTTCTTTCCCAGAGTGAAACAACGGAATCCTCCCTGCCAACTAGGAGCCTAGACGACTTCCTAGCTCCAATAAACCTTTCAGTTTCTTGGCCCTCCATGCCCGTGACTCCAAGAACAATAAAGCACAAATGCTCAAAGAAAACTGTCACAAGAATTTCACAAACTCTCATCATACTCAACCATATCCAATCCCCTCTTCCTCACCACTTCTCCTCCCTATTTATCAAGTTTTCATACACCCTTCCCCAAGTCTCCTCAACCACCCTCATTATTATCCACCAACCTCCCTTATCTAGATTTCTAGGAAAAGATTAAAATAAAACTAAAATATAAATGACTTGCATTAAACAACAATAAAATAAAATAAAAGTCTTTCTTCTCATGCTAGCTAATAAATGTAATTTGACAATTTTCCCCAAAATGAATATAACACCACACCATACTCATTCAATTCATCACACCCACCATATATCAAAGTCAAGAAGGTATTTAATGCTTCAAGATATTTTGTATGCAATATAATTTAATATTCAATAGACATTCAATTAAATAATTAATAATTTACTTTAATAATTAATACATTAATTGATTGTACTAGTGTACATGGGTAGGGTATGCGTGCGTAGCTAGAGGACACATATCCCATGTATGTACTAATGATAAACAACCATTTCCTCTAGTGCATAGTTCCTATATGATCACCAAGACATGTAGGACAACAGATCAAGTAATGCATCATTTACTAATCTTTAATGAACAAAATTACACCAATTTATCAATAACTCATTATCACACTTAAAGTATCAATAGGAAATCAAAGAGAGTTTTAAACATGGTAGGAACCAAGTGAGTAAACAATAGTGGCATCTCTAATCCTCAATCAATATTTTGAACTATCATCGAAGCATCCTTCCTTCCTAACCTACTTCCATATTCCATCCTATCGTTTTCTCTTTTGGACTAAGCTGGAGCGTCAACTATATTGACCTAACTCCAGATAGAACTCGTAAGAGGAAGTGTCATACATCTCAACCAAGCTTCCCCAAAAGGAAACTAGCAGTTGCCATCACACATCTAGGGGAGTGTGACTTCACACAGCCCTCTCACGACTCTAGGTTTCGGAGGATAAACGGTGGGCAATACCTCCACCCCTCCTTATAGAACTAGGATCAACACCATATATCAAGCCATAATATGCAACTATTGTTCTTAGAGTCACGTCATCAAACAATCACTATGGGAAAGTTGTGCGTCTTGTCAAAACCACACTCACCACAAATCATAGCAATATTTTGAATCATAAATTAAATAATAAGTACAACATATAGCATATACTATCTTCTTGATGTCTACGACATCCAAGTCACCTCAACACTATAGTAATTTGGCTATTGCATAGCTCATTAACCTATAAGTTAATCCACCAATAACTCATATCTATGCATATACATAATAATTTCATATAAGGATCCATATCTGTATTGACGTTAATTTAAGAAATGCATGTTTATTTTTATCATGTTTGGCATCTTTTCTGCATTCATATCATAACTTGAACTAGTATCCACGTACCTAAATTCCACATTTTAACTTGCATGTTTAAACAAACCAAAGATCCATCATCATCATGAGTATATAACAATGAAAATAATATCATGCAACATATAAAAATATGTACATATCTCAAATATTTATCTCAATCTAATTGAGCCCAAACAAATGTTAAGAATTGAATTACTAAGATGAGTAAACATTCAATCTTCTAACTCCCTAAAGGTCAAGATATGGGGTGTTACAGGGAAGACTGTTGAGAGAAATCCCCCTGTGGATTAATGTTTTCCTGATGGAAGAGGGGATGTTGACTATGTTACTAACTGAGATGGAAGCGTAAACACCCTTGATTGGGGTAGGGTGAGACTGGGGTAGATTCATGGTCTGAGAGAGGGGATGGGTTCTTTGAAAAATGGTAGGGAAACAAAAATAAATGGATTCAAGAGATGAGTGAGACTTGAAGAGAGTCGCCATAGTTAAGAAGTGGTGGTGCGAAAAGATCAAGAAAGAAACAAGATAGTATGAGAAGTTGAGGAAAGTAGTCGGACCAGGAGAAGTAGAGGAAAGAAAAATGGAAGAGTTGCGGAATATGAGAAGACAAGAAAGACTGGCCAATCAATATTAAGTGAGAGAGAAGCACAGAGAGAAAGAAGTCCACAGGAAGTTGGATGAGAAGGAAAAAGTGTAGACATAAGAGAGAAGGAAGATGACACGAATCTTGAAGAATAAAGAGAAGATTCAACCTTGATGACAAAAGAGATTGAGAATCTGGCTGAAAAAACCGCTCTAGTGGAAGAAAACAACACCCCCCAGATCAAGGAAAACCGCCTCAAAGCCAGTGGCACTAGCCCCAAATCACCCATACCCCAAGTGTCTTATATACAAGTGGTAAGTTCGATACTACCTTCTCATACTAGCTTTGTTCTAGTACAATTAGTTAGTCAGTCACCACCAGGAAGTGCGAGTACATGGAGGATATTGGGATCCCATGGTAGATCGCAAGAAGGACTGTTAGGTTTCATTTTGATAAGAGCACCAAGATTAGCAATGGATGGTCATACAAGAGGTTCGATTGCCCGATACCAAGAATTTTGGGGTAAGGGAGATGAAGATGTTGAGCAACACTGGTTCTTGTGTGAAGCAATATGGAGATCTAGAGGGAATATAGATGCAAATAAGTTGGTTGAATTCCAGACTAACTTGAGAGGTCGCGCTCTCAAGTGGTACATGAACATCATTGAACCAAGAGTTCTAGGAACGCAAGGCCAAGCATTCACATTTGGCCAGGCATAGACCAGGTTCATAACAGAGTTTAAACTACCTCAGTTAGAACAATAGGCTCTATCTGAGTTACGTGATATCCAACAAAGGGAAGGTGAATTAGCTTGGGAATACAACCATAAGTTTAAATATTGTATAGGGAGGTTATCACATCCAATCCATGAGGAACATAAAAGGAAATGGTACATTCAGGGACTGCTACCGTTGACCCAGATTCTGCTAACGCAACAACAGATAACCACTTTGACATATGCCCTGGAAAAATCGATGAAGATTGAAGCCATGGTAGGATATCCTGGGAACCTGAGAGTGACTAGACCCCCAACAGATGTGAACTTGGCACAACTACAAGGGAAAATATCAACACTTACAGACAATATTCAAGAGCTAACAATACCTAGACCTCGACAACCATAAGTCTGGTGCACTGGATGTTAGACAGAAGGACATCTGGTGAATAGATGTCCACAAAGAAGGGGAATGGGACCTCCTCATAATTAGATGGGACCCTCACCAAGACCCATGGGAGGAGTTGTACAAGTGTATGTGAACTTACCATTCCATAACCCCACCACATATCATGCTTTTCCAGGAAGCCAAGTAGTACCATCAATTGAGTATTGTGAGATTTGTAGAACCCATGGGCATGGGCAGAGACAGTGCCCCATTATGCATAAATATTTGATAGTACCAAATCCAGTACACTGTGAATTCTAGGCGTCTACCACACACACTACCAATCAATGTACAACGTTGGATGCACTTGCAGATAGGTTGGACCAAACAACATTTAGGGTGAATGAAAACCCTCAGGGACTTGGAAGAGGTCGAGGAGGTGGAGTTGGAGGAGACTTCAGAGGAGTAAGAATTCAGGTAAGAGGGCCAAGAATATGTTATAACTGTGATGAACAATGTCACATGGATAGAGACTATCCTCACCCAAGTCGGCCATGGTTCTCGCACTGCAGATCCAATGGGCACACAACTGAAGACTACCTAGAATTAATTGAAAAATGGGAAGATGGGGTACGAAAACGAGGAAATAACCTCATCAGTTTAGAATTCAAGAGAGTTATTAAGGGACAATCTACCAACCTTAACATCCTTACTCGAGGAGGAGAAAATACAGGAGCTGATGTTGATACTCTACCTCAGATCCAGAAAGCAACACCTAAAGAAGACAGGTATGACCCTCTAAAACAAAAGTTGTTCTTTAAAGATGTCATAGAAGTATTTCAGAATATTCCTAAACCTGGGATGCGAGAGAAACCCCCACATCCTATTGTTTACCCTAATATTACGCAAGTCCCTACTTCACCCCCTACACCCATAAACCCTATAGTCACACCGAGACAACCTAAGCAACCTCAAAATGTAGTTGATCTTTGGTTTCAACTATTCTTTGACATTCTTGGGGATGATCAACGAACAAAAAATTTGCGCAATGCGCTATACCTAGTTTTAGGGAATGAATAACCTACAGAATTAGGAATAAGGGATAATATTACTGAGAATATTACTTAGAGAGTGTAGAGAAGAAAAGTACGAACTGGAAAAGAATTTAGACTAGTAGCCTAGTTAGAGGAATTTGAGATTAAGGATGTCATGTTGGATTTAGGATCCGATATGAACATTCTGCCTAAGAAGACATGTGAAGCCTTAGGAAAACCTAGGCTAACATATTCCCCAATTCAACTAAGAATGGAAAACCAATACTGTATTTTCCCCATAGGAAGACTGGAGAGTGTGGAAATAGATGTTGCAAGAGTGAAGACCTTAGCTAACTTTGAAGTAATTGAAATCATGCGGGATAAAGACCCTTACCTTTCACTACATGGAATTGATTGGGCCTATGAAAACTATGCAGTAATTGACTTAAAGAAATACACCATGACCTTTGAGGCTGATGGAATTAAGGTAGTTGAACCCTTGGATCCATATGTAGGACCCAGATATACAGAGCCAACATACAATAATATGGAGGGAGAAGATTTGGATCAGTTGTATACTGTAACAGCTGAGAAAAGAGATGATTACATAATTCCTACTATTGATGGATCAATAAGTTGGAGGAGCATACAGTCAGTAGACGAAGATTCATAATTGGATTTTGAAAGCTGACAACAAGGTTTGAACAAACAATTATCAAGGAGATGTGAAACTGTCGGAGTAACTAGATGGGTTGGGACCAAATTCATAGAACATCCAGTATATGATGGCACCTCAGGACTCGACAGTTTTCTATTCAGCATGGAAGAAAATGTAGTAGAGGATCAAAGAATCTCAGTACTAGATGTAGCTCTCCAGGACACCCCTGCCATATGGTGGGCCAATCATAAAGCCTTACTCAAATATTGGCAGGATGTGAAGAAAGCTATCAAGTATAGGTTTTATAATAAGGAGCAGCTGGAATTAGAGATGTAGATGGATATCCAAGTTGCACAACTATTCAACGAAGAATCTGATCCTAAATTGCATATTGCACAGTGTGTGACACAATGGAAAGTTGTGGAAATACCCTCTCGCTTCTGGGTTCAGGTATTTCCCCATTCTCTAGGTCCAATCTTGAAAGCTTGGTTCATGCATGAGGAAACCAAAAGACAAACTAGTGACTAGTAGATGCTGGAAGCTCATTTTTTCAAGGACTTCTCGTTTACAAGTAAGTACCCTGAGCTTGAAGTAGTCCTGCAAAATATTAAAGAATTTATTTTTACAGATAATAGTAATCATAAATTAAACCAAGTGGTATGCCCAAATCATAGCCAAGAACTTCATACTAACCTTCACCTACCCTCAACCAAGAATCCTATAGAATTCTATAATATTAGCATGGATTCAGAAATCCCAGACGACTTCGAGGAATTGAGAAACCTATCCATTAAAGAGATGGAAGGGAATAGAGAAACGCAGAACACCATACCCATCTAGATTGATAGTTCCTACAATCACCCATTAAAAGTATGCAAAGTCAATATAGGGACCATAGAGCAACCTAAGATAGAAATGGTGGGAGACTACTATGATGAGAAAGATCGCCAATAAATGCAGAGTCTGCTGTGGGAATATGAGGACTTGTTCCCAAAGATTTTTTCAGAGTTAAAGGGAATTCAAGGAGTTATGGGAGAAATGAAAATCGAATTGAAACTAGGATCCAATCCTATGAGACATAGACCATACCATCTTAACCCTAGAGTAAAAGAGAAAGTTAATAAGGAGATAGATAAGATGTTGGAATCATGACTCATTTTTGCAGTGGAAGAAGTAGAATGGGTCAGCCCAATAGTTATTCAAAGAAAGAAAGGCACATAGGATATTAGGGTTTGTGTAGACTATAAAATCCTCAACTCTGCCTATGTGAATGACCCTTTCCCAACAACTTTTAATGATGAGGTGCTAGAACAAGTTGCGGGGAATGAAGCATACTCATTCACATATGGATTTTCATGGTATCACCAAGTTAGGATCGCCAAAGAGGAGAAAAATAAGACCACATTCATAACATAATGGGGATCTTTCGCATACAATGTGATGCCATTTGGCTTGAAGAACATCCCTGCAGTTTTCTCCAATATTGTAATAGAAACTTTCAGAGAGTTTATTCACAAGTTTATATACGTTTATATGGATGATTGGACAATATATAGTCTTCTCAGGGAACATGTAGCATTGTTACGTTTGATATTTGACAGATGAAAAGAATTGCATATATTATTGAATCTCAGAAAGTGTATCTTTTGCATAGCACATGGGAATTTGTTGGGCCACATAGTATGTCACGAAGGCGTATTAGTAGACCCATCCAAATTTGCAGTTATCATGAACATGCCACCACCTATGAGTTCTAATCAGTTTTTCTCCACACTGGGACACATAGGGTACTATCACAGGTTCATCAGAAGATATGAAAACATAACTTCTCCTCTGGAAAATCTATTGAAAAAGCCTGAAACATTTCAATGGAATCTAGAATGTGATAAATAATTCGATACCCTAAAGACGAAGCTCATCACAACATTGATTCTGATATTCCAAAACTGGGAAAATGCATTTCATGTCCATGTAGACACTTTAGGAATTTCCTTAGGAGCTATCTTAGCCCAACCTAGAGACGAAGCCATGGATAATCCTATATATTTTGTGAGTCGGAAGCTGTCACAAGCTGAGTGCAACTACACAATGACAAAAAGGGAGGGTTTAGCTATGATTTATGATTTGGAAAAATTTAGACATTATTTGTTAGGTTCTCATTTCAAGTTCTTTACTCATCATTTTGCATTGAAATATGTAGTTAAAAAACCTATGTTGGAAGGGAGAATTTGTAGATGGTTTCTATTATTTCAGGAATTTTCTTTTGAAGTGTTTGTTAAGCCTCGAAGATGAAAAGTAGGACCTGATCACCTATCCATATTAGAGTCAGAGGAAAGTGGCGGAGCAACTGACGATCAACTCCCAGATGCAGACTTGTTTTAGGTTGAGTCCATACCAGAGTACCTAGAGGACATAGAAGTCTTCTAAGTACAGGGCCTACCCAGAAACATATTCCGCAACCTAGAAATGACATATGGTTGTTAGTTAGAGTAGCAAATTACCAGTTGATCATAGGACAATTGTATAAATTGGGACTAGATATTATCCTTAGAAGATGCATCCTAGATCACGAATGAAAACATATACTTTGGTAATGTTTTGGCACAGGGGCATACCCAGGGTTCAACGCTTCAACAATGCACCAAAAAAACCCTAACTATCGACACTTTTAAAAACACCTACGAAGCAGACGAAGTGTCACCCAAAGTAGAGGCAGAGGGGATACAGGACTCAGATGTATGTAACCAAGATGGGACACAAATCTATGATTACAACACTTCACAGATTATTATATTAACACTTACAAGATAATAATCATTAACTCATTAGCTTCATTAACACCGCAGAACAAACCCTAAGGTAGATCGATGTAGTAACAGTAAAGCTTAAGTACTTCAACCACTTAGCACATAGAAACAAGTTAGATCTAGCATTCATTCGTAAAGCACAAGTAATCACTTAGCACTATAAGATATATTAATCATACATAATAACAAAGCACTAAGTAGATAAATGACAAACACACATATCACAAAGCACATCAGAGACACAAGATATACATGGTTCGCCCTAGCGTGGGGCTACATCCACCAAATGCTTCATCTTATTTATTATTCTTATGAAACTCTTACATTCATCTTATCTTGTTCAATAATCCACAGAGCTAAGCTTCGCAGAGGATAGGAGATGTGTGCACTAAGAACTAGATCCTCCTTCCCAAAACTAGGTCACTGCACAAATCCCACTTCTCTATCAAGCACAAAGCCTTACATACACATTATGTTTCACTAAGAAACGCAAAAATACTTTCACTTATCCTTGCAAGCCACTTAGACTTTGCTTCTAGTACTATTCATCCTTACAATCTTATTCTTATTTATACTTTTATAATAAGGCCTAAACATGGGAGAACCCATGGGACGACATCCCATAACCCTTTACAAAAACCCTAGGAACCCCTTGTTGGGTCCACAAAGCCTACAAAACAAGTGAGATCCATGATCTCAGTCCTGCCTGTGCACTCCTTCCACGATCACTGTGTAGAAGTCCAAAAAGTGGTCATTCCTGACCAAGATTTCCTCAAAACTTGGTCGAGGGACAATAGAATGCCACAGTGGAGTTGCGGGAGGTCACGTAGGAGGGAAGGCCATTGCGCAACAAGTTATACAAGCTATACTTTGGTGGGAAAAACTCTTCAAGGATGAAAAGGCATATGCTATATCATGTAATGTTTGTCAAAGAGTAGGTAAGCCATCACGATGAGATGAATTACCACCTCAACTAGTTCGAGATCTACAAGAATTTGAGAAGTGGGCAATTGACTTATCGGACTGATCAAACCCACAACCAAGAATTCAAAGGCTAGGTACATCATCACCACAACTGACTACCTTACACATTAGACTAAGGCAACAAGTGTTCATGATTGTTCGAACGATACTGCTTCCAGGTTTATTTTTGAGAATATTATCACTCGATTTGGATGTCCTAGGAGCCTAACCAGTGATCAGGGAGCTCATTTTATTAGTAGCACTATAGAAAATCTTAAGCAAAGTTCTTGATCCAACATAACAAAAGAAACCCCTACCACCCGCAGGCCAATGGAACAGTAGATGCATTCAACAAGATTCTGGAGAGAGGGTTAACAAAGGTCTTCTACGCAAATCGAGAAGATTGGGATGACTGATTTCCAGCATTACTATGGGATTATAGGACAACCACAAAGAAACTCCACAAGTACATGCCATTCCAACTAATTTATGGGAAAGAAGCAATGAAATCTACATAGTTTATCAATCCGAGTTTGTACATCACACAAATCACACATATGTTGGAGGAAGAATCGGTTGCGCAGAGACTTATGGAGATACAAGAAATCGAAGAGACCAGGTGTTGGGGTCTAAAGATGTCTAAAAAGAACCTTATTTTAACAATAATTTATCAACCCGAGGATTCATCTTTTATCTCAAGAATATTGACAAAGTCTATGCAGATAGCTCGTAGAGGCTAAAATCGTGTAGTTAAATAAAATGTGAGTTTATTAACAATCAAGTTCCTCAAACATTAATTAAAGATTCTAGGATTTTAAATCTAAAGCTGTGAAATGAAAATGAACTAATTAATCTATTGAATTCATTTTAAGAGAAATAATTGAATCTAAATAAAGACTTGCAGAATTGACTATTATTATGAATCAAATTACTGGAAAAGAAAAAGGAGAATTACTCTATATATGGAAAGAAATAGAGACTGTAATCTAATTGAAAAGAGACAACAATCATACTTCTATTGAAAGGAACAACAACTGTATTTTAACTGAAAGGAACAACAAATGTAAACTAAGTGAAAGGAACATCAAATGTAAACTAAGTGAAAGGAACAACAAATGTAAACTAAGTGAAAGGAACAACACATATGAAATTATGAGGAACTGTCACACATCAAATCTCAGTAATAGGAATTGGAACAACAATCATCGCTTAAGGAAATATCTATCTCTTTCAAATGACATAAAATCATCAACACACTTATGCATTCATTTAACTACTGTAAAAAAGAATCAAATCACAAAACAAAAATTGAACTGATACAATTACAGGTCGAAAAGTAGCTCCTTCAGACTGGGCCCTTGGTCCTTAGAAGCACTTCTATTTAAAATTTAGTATATAGAAATGGTAAAACCGCTCAAAGATTTTATTGATTTCATAGTTGGTACAACATTTACAAAAACTGCTAATGCAGAGCAATTCTAAGTTCCGAGTTCTTGGGTGCAATTCTTCTATCTCTTTTTAGGATCTATTTACCCCTTATATATTAAAACAATCTAGGTAAATTAAGCTATCCTGAGGATCGAGAGATCCTCAGGATTTATTTACTATTATAAAGTTACAATATAAGAAACTCAATCATCTTCAAAACTGCCTTGCGCCATAAAGTCCTCAACCTCCAATAGCTTGCACATCTTCAAGATTTCCTTTGCTATCTTGGGTTTGACAATATTTAACCAATCCTGTAATAAAACCAGACAATTCCAATCATATTTTAGGATCTATTTAATCTAATTTCAATAATAACGCTAAAGAGTATATTATTCATTTTCTATCCTATTTTCTCCTAAATAACCAAAAAGTCAATCAAGATGATATCATGAAATGTGGGAAAAAGGAAGATATTTATACATTTTTCATAACCTAACATACCCCCAAGCTTACTTTCTTGCATGTCCTCATGAAAGCTAAGATCTTACATGTAAAGCAGTAATGTTGCAAGGCAAAAAGGTTGGTTCACCAAGCCTCTTGAATCCATTGCTTCTTTTGAGTTCTCCAAAAGCAACATCCTCCCTTTTCTTGTTAATTTGATAATCTTTTTGGTAAATTTCTGGAGGAAACCAGATGATAGGGGGATTATATCTGCACCCAATCCAAGTAGGCCCTTCCTCTTGGAGCCCTTCCTCTTGGAGAAATCTAGAATACCTTTCTATTCTGAGGGTAGCTGCAAATAAATTCTTGTACCCAAAGGTTCCCCTACTCTTTACTTCACTAGAGGATGCATCCCATCTCATTTTAGAAGAAGCAAGAGATTCTTTCTTAAGCTCTCTAAAACGAGTGATACCTGAAAGTATAACCTGTATATGGATAGGGGCTAAGGAGTCTATGAGCCCCCCCTCTTTTCATAAAGGTTTTATGTTTCATAATGGCTAGAAAAGACTTTGGAGGCTCTCCCCTGACCAAGAGATCTAGCCCAGTTTCCCTCTTTAGGAAGGTTTTATGAGCTTTACCCCATCTGACTTGGTTCTAAGTAAATGACAGAAATGCCTGAAACTGTATGTCACCTATGAATGGGCCAGTGTCATCTTTCCTTTCTTCTTCCAGAATGAAATTATGAAAGTACAACTCACACAGAAAGTATTATATCTTTTTGTCCTGCTCTCTGAAACATGAAATAAACTCAGGTACAGTGGAAAATGAAATAGGTTTGCCTACTATGATGGCCTTCACTCTCAATAATATATATCATTCTAGCAATAATAAAGTGTAATTGGTGGTAGGGGCTCTGTAATTAATAGCATCAGAGTAGAAATCAAAGATTTCTTTGATTTTCTCCAAATCTTTTTCCAATTGGATTTGTACCTTTTTTACCTTCCCTTGGGATCTGGTGAGCTGAGCATAGGCTCACTCTCTACTGTTGTCATGTCCTTCAATTGTTTAACAATATTTTGATGTTCATCCCTAGTAACCATATCATCTTGGTGTTGAGCCAATGCTCGTTGGGCTTGTCCCAACTCTGCCTTTAGTTTATCAATGGTGACACCCTGTGCTTGAGATTGGGATGCTTGGTATTCTTCCATAGCACCCATCTCATCCTTGGATTGAGTTAATGCTTGCTGGGCCTGTGTAATATCTGCTTCTAGTCTATCCACAATAACACTCTATTTTTGGGACTCGAGTGCCTGATGCTCTGCCATAGTCAGTAATTCATTTATGTTTTGAACCAGGGTTTGTTGAGACTGCATCAATTCATCCTCCAATCTCCTGATGGTAGAATTCTTCTCAAGGAGTTGAGTTATTTACTCTAATACTAGGGTGTTTGTCTGCACCTCAGCATCAATTGTTTCTATAGCTGTCATATTTTCTTTTGTTTCTAAAGGAATTACTTCCTCATTCTGAGCTACTGTTTCTTCTACTACTATTTCTGCAAGGTCTGTCTATATCCCTACAGAATTTGTACTGACTGCTTCTCTAGGAAGAGGGTTTCTTCCTTGCACTCTGGCCATTTTGTTTTTCTTTCTTCTATGGGCCTTATCTACTTGTTCTAACTATTTCCTCAATTCCTTAATAATTTCCTTGAGTTTACCCACCTTCTTTAATACTTTAGCCTTCTTAGCCTTTTTCTTCAACAATTTGTTTTATTTTTTTTACTTTCTAATTTTCTTATGGCTCTGGGCTGATTTTTCTTTATGAGAGGTATCAAGGTCTTCTTCATTCTAGCCAGTAGATGGTTGTTCCTCTGTTCCTTCAAAATTTTATGTCTGTCTAAGAGGGTTTCTTATTTCAAAATGAGGTTCTTCTTGTGTTGTGTCCTCTAGAAAAGACATTTCAATATCAGAAAAATCTTCAGCTGGTTTTGAAGAGGAGGCTTTTTCTGGGCATTTTTATGGATTATTTGTGCCTCTGTCAATTGAGGTTCCCAATCTTCCCAAAACCTGAGCTATTTCTACCTCATAGCTCTTAAAAACTTGTTCTCTCAGATGCTCTAATTCTGGTTGGGTGTCTTCCTGATCATTCCTTTGTGAGGTCTGTTCTGCTTGCCCAATTTCTTGAACATTCTCCCATGGAGGCTGTTCTGTAGAATTCTGAAGTTCTTCAGGCTGTTTTGTTGTACCCTGAATTGCTTAAGTTGTTTCCTGAATTCGTCTACTTCTTTTCCTTGTCTGAATGATGGTTTTAGGGGTAGTTGTTGATCTCTTCCTCTTTTTTGTTAATTCCTATGTTTGTGAGGTCTGGGCCTATGTGATTTGGGTAGGGTATGCCTCAGCTTTAGTTTGAGGAGATGGGATTTCTCTTTGGGTGGTAGTCTCCTCTGCCTGTCTATCTTCAATTTCCTATGGTGGGTCTTCATGGAATAATTCAGGCTGCTCCAGTTGTGGAGGTCTATTGGCCTCAATCAGACTATCCCAGGTCAATTGATTTTGATTCAGTTCTTTGTTTGTTATCAGTTTAACTAATTTGTGGTGACTGATAACAGTAACAGGATCCTTGGACTTTTGTGTTCTTAAGGAAACCTCGTGTAATATGGCATTCATAAATAAAGGTAGATTAAGTACTAACTGTTGTTTTAAGGCTGCCATCAATTTGAGTTGGCGAGTTAAAATTATGTCGTATTGTCCATCACATGTGATTTACCACTGAATTATCCCTGCCAGTTCCTTCCATGGTTCTCTGAGGGTACTGGGATTAAGTCCCTTTCCCTTGTTATCCAATTCTTCCCTAGGGTTTGTGAAAGTTTCCACAACTTCCTTCAAAGTTGTGTATCTTCCTGTCCACTGAATTCCCATGTTAGGGAGGCCTGTGACCTCTGCTAATATTTCCAGGGTGACTAATATTCATATGCCTCGCACCATAGAGATTTATCCCTATAGATTCTGAAAGAATTCAAGTGTGACATTCATGTCATATCCTTGCAAACGGTTGAAGTACTCCGTCCACCCCAGACGGTGTAGGATTTCTCTTGCTTTCTCTATAACCTGTAGTAAAGTTGGCTCCCTGCACACACCTATGCCACCCATGTTTTGAGAAAATGTGGATGACTATCATTCCTGGTAGACGACTTGGTTAGACCAACTTGGAGGAAATATTACCAAAAATAGCAAATATCAAAGACAACAAGTGTTTACAAATGTGGGTATTTATTAGAATCATTACTATCTTTATTGAGAAGCGTGTTGAGCGTCCACTCCCCTAATTAATATAAAGGCTACCTCGATCGTCAGTGTAGGGGAAAGTAATGAGTGTAGGTATTAATGGTGAGGGGTAATGATTGTACTGCCGCCACCAATGGGGATCAATGCTTAATTTTCAAACAACATTTTTTAACCGTAATAATTAAACGTTAGTCCTCTTTCGTGGAATTGAAATAAACCTATACTCAAAAGAATTCTTTAAGGATGCATACGCCAAATAAATTAAATATCTTCATTTAAATAATATCCCACATATCATAATGTTGTTATTTTTTTGTTTTATTGAATACAACCGAAATGATAGCCTCGTTATTGAGTGAAGGAAATCTAGAGACACGCATAAACTTGGCGTTTAAGGTAAACTTCCATACCACGGGTAGAGCCACTATTGCCAGTAGGCATCCATAACCTCAATGGGGTTGCCTTTTAACCCTTAGATGAGCCTGTATCCTTGATAATTATTTGAATCATGTTTTCCAAAAAGACCATTATCCTGGTTTGGTAGCTATATGGTGATAATGCCACTCACTAGATTGTAACTTAGGTGAACAAGCCAACTCGTGATGAGACCCCTTGTCCTTTGACGAGAAAATGTCAAAGGCCATTGCCCTGGTGTGGTAGCCATAATGGGAATGTCACTTATGTTATTATCCTATGATTGTGGTAGGTTGGCTCGTGATGAGACCCCCTATTCTTTATGGAATTTTTTATTTTTTTTATTACTTATCGTTTTGTTTTGTTTTGTTTTTTTATTTTATTTATTTATTATTTTAAATTTATTTAAGTTTTTCCTGAAAAAAGACCATTATCCTGGTTTGGTATCCAGATGATGATAATGCCACTCACTAGAGTGTAACTTAAGTGAACAAGTTAGCTCATGATGATACCTCTTGTATTTTGACAAAAGAAATTGTCAAAGGCCATTGCCCTAGTGTGGTAGCCATAGTGGGAATGCCACTTAGGTTAGTATCCAATGATCATGGTAGGTTGGATCATGATGAGACCCCCTATTCTTTGTGGGAAAAGAAAGAAATTGTATTTCTCTTTTTTTTTTTTTGTAGAAGTGTATGAAGGGAGGCTCATCTACTCCTTAAGAGTAAAGGATGGCATAAAGAAGTGTAAGGATGCCAAGTAAAAGTGTGCCTCAGACTCCTTATTATAATATAAAGGCAAGATATCATTTAAGTGTATTTGTATGTATAAGGGAAAATAGATGAATTATGGTGGTTATAGGTTATGAAAAAGGTTTAAGATATTTCGAAGAAAGTGACGCAGCCGCACCCACAGGCACGCCCGCTCACACAGGATCTTCTCTCCCTCGGCCCGAAGAACGCCAAGTTTCTTCTATTTCCCTGTCGGGAAATATACTCCCACAGATCTTCTCGCGCAATCCCCCTCTCTTTAATTATCGGGGAATCGGACTTCGCGACTTCGCGATGTCAAAGGTTGATCACTGGGCTCTCGAATCCCCAAGACCCAATGACCAGTCAATGTTGACCTTCTCCTTTTCTTTGTCAGGATTTTCCCTATCGGGATCTCGACACTCGCAGTGTCGAGCAACTCGTCTTACCGACTCCCGATGCCCGATACGTCGAAACTCTGACGCACACGTGTGAGTTGACTTTTCCACTTCTCGTCACTTCTATTTGGATTTCGGACTTTGCAAGATCGCGAATCCTGATGTCAATGTATCGACACTTCTCACTGTGAAACCCCGATGACTTATGCCACCTGTCTTCCACTCTGACTTTTGTGGTCCCACACAGCTCTCTCGTCGGGATATCGCGTTTTGCGACTCCAAGATGCAAAAGTATTCTGTCTCCGAAACCTCCGATGCTCCGAACCCCGACTTCCTTGAGTCTTTTGACATGCGTCCCAGATGATGGACGGTTCTGGGATCGTCGAAATATCGTGGATCACGATATCGCAATTCCCGTTGCAATAATTTGGAGCTTCGACTTACGAAACCCCGATCCACGATATGTGTGTGGATCCAACGACCCTCGTGGTCCTGATCAATGGCTCCGCCTATCCTGAGCTTGGAACCTTTTGGGAATATGTCGATGTATCTTCCCTGCACCTTTCCAAGATCTAACGGCTTACGGTGGTTCGCGAATTCTCCCTAGGGAATTCCGACCGTCCATTCCTTCCTCCACGAAGACTTGTTCCTCTGTGCGCAAACTTTCAGCACCTGCTTGGATACTTCAACCACAACTTCTCTTTGCAGTCCTTCGACGAATTCAAGGACCTATCCTTCCTGAGATTTCCCACGACTTTCAAGTCCTTCAGGAAACTCCCTTACTCACACTCCTTGCGACAACCCTTGAACTCCGTCTAAGTGTTGAAACTCTTCAAATCTGTGCACACTTGCAGCAACAATCCTTCAAAGACTCACTCAGGTTCGCAACCCTGAGACTTTCACCTGGCCTACACACTCCTTGCATGGCTCCTGTACCCAACTGCACCTTTGGGACAAATGAGACAAAACTTACCTCTATATGAACCCTCTGTCAACGCACCCCTTGCGGACAATTCGACTGCACTCCTTGCAGGAACCTCTGGCTCAAATAGAGAAACAATTGAAACTCATTCCATCTCCCTCTCAGACTTCAATTCATACATGAAATCACATACACAACATATATAAAAGAAAATGTATGATAGGAAACAAACATTCATGAGCCTCTCAACATTTAACATCAACACACAGAGAAAAGACACACAACCATGGATTTGAATCAGAACTCTTCTATTAATTCAAATGTCTGTACATGGGTGTCTTACACAGTTCTCTGCACGCTCTTCTCTCTGAATTCTCTATCTGTTCCTTCAGAATTCTTTATCTATTTCTGAATTATGTTACAATGCATAATGAGGGTGTCTATATCCGTTCTCCCTCCTTCTTTCTAAAACAGTCTAATCTATGAATTAAAATTCTATCTACCTGCATTAACTATATTAAATGTTATCTATCTACTAAAGGAAGAGAGCTATCTGCTCAAGGTCCATTTACAATATACAAGTGTGCCTCATCTTAATGGATCATTTAAGATTTGCGCAACAACTTCCAAGGTAATTTCAAAATTTGTGTTGTCTTATCCAGCTGTCTTCCACTTCCGCGCTAGCTTGCTTGATGTGTTGGCGATGCTCCTGCTTCATACTCCCTTGCTTGAAAAAATTTCATGGGCTCCTGTCCATGAGCTCCTGCACGGTCTGTCCATGCTTCTGTATTTCTGCCTCAGTCTCCCAGCTGACATCTTCAATTTGATGATTCTTCCATTTGACCAGATACTTGAAGTATTCTTTTCTCCTGGTCTTCTTACCCACTCTCTTGTCCAGTATGCATTCCATCTGCAGCTTCTCTGCAACTGGAATTTGTTCCATCCACCGGATCACTGGATGCACAGTTCTAGTCTCTGCTTCTCTAGCCCTGTATGGGTATAAATCTCTGACATTGAATATCAGAGATATTCCGATCCCATCCGGTAACTCGATCTCATAAGCATTTTCCCCGAATTTTCTCAAGACCTTACATGGCCCGATTTTCTTCATCTTTAACTTATTGTATGTTCCTCTCGGAAACCTTTATTTCCTCAAGTGTGCCAGAAATAGATCACCCACTTCAAACTGAAGTTGTCTTTTATGTTGATCTGCTCTGCGCTTGTACTCCTGGTTTGATTTCAGCAACCGCTCCTTCACCCTGCTGTGAAGTTCCTTCATCACCTCAGCGAATTATTCTACACTAGCACTGCTAGTCGCAGTCTGTTCTGAATCCCTTAGTTCAGAAACTCATCTCGGCTGCATCCCATAGACAACATGAAATGGAATTTTCCTGTACTCCGATTTACTGAGTCATTGTATGCAAACTCTTCCTGGGGTAATATACTATCCCACTGGCTGTGGTGCTCTGTCACCAAGATTCTCAGCAAGTCTCCTAGACTTCTGTTTACCACTTCTGTTTGTCCATCCGTCTGAGGATGATAAGCTGAACTAAATGCCAAGTTAGTTCCCAGATTCTTCCATAAGGTCCTCCAAAAATTCCCTATGAATTCTGTATCCCTGTCCGAAACTATGCTTTTCGGCAATCCATGAAGTCGAATGACCTCTTTGAAGAACAGATTTGCGATGTGAGTCACATCACTGGTTTTCTGGCATGGGATAAAGTGTTCCATCTTGGAAAACCTATCCACTACCACAAAGACTGAATCAGATCCTCTTTACATCCTTGGCAATCCCAATACGAAATCCATGTTGATCGCATCCCATGGCCTCTCTGGTATGGGAAATGGCTGATAGAATCCTGCATTCTGCTTCCTTCCCTTCGAATGTTGGAAAATTCGACATCTGTCAACGAATATCTTGAAATATTCTTGCATTCCTGGCCAAAAATATGACTCATTCAATTTCGTGAACGTCTTGTCATGGCCAAAATGTCTTGCTAAGCCTCCGTTGTGTTTCTCCTTCAGCAGATTCTCCCTCATGGAGAATTTTGGAATGCACAATTGATTGCCTCTGAACAACAATCCCTCCTGGATCGTATAGTCTATCCAAGGGCTTCTGTCTCTGAGAACTGGATTCTCAGCTGCTTCATACACTTTTGCAAAATCTACATCACCTGCGTACATGTCCCTGAGATCATCAAAACCCAATGTTTTGACTCGGAACTCCTGCAACAATAAACACTTCCCGCTAAAAGCATTAGCCACTTTGTTAGCAGTACCCAAAATGTGTTTAATAAAAAATGTGAAATTCTTCATATACTCTACCCATTTTACGTGTCTCTGATTCAACTTCTCCTGTTGAGTCACAAACTGTAATGCATGGTTATCACTATATAAAACAAATTCCTTTGGGATCAAGTAATGCCTCCACTTCTTCAGTGCCTGGATGATAGCATAAAATTCTTTGTCATATGTGGAGTACTTCAATTTCGCCTCATTTAGCTTCTCACTGAAATATGCAATCGGTCTGTCTTCCTGACTCAAGAACGCTCCTATTGCAAACCCGCTTGCATCACATTTCAATTGAAATGTCTTTTGGAAATCTGACAACACCAAAACTGGTTGTTCCGTGATATTCCTCTTCAATAGATTGAAACTTTTCACAGCCTCCGTTGTCCAGTGAAAATACTTATGCCGCTTCTTCATTGTATCCATCATCGCTGCGCTAATCTCACTGAAATTTCTGATGAATTTTCTGTAGAAACTAGCCAAACCATGAAAACTTCTCACCTCGAATACATTTCTCAGTGATGGCCAATTCTTAATCACCTCCACCTTATCTGGATCCATCCTCAACTCATTTGCCGAAATAACAAACCCCAAGTAAATGAGTTCAGTCTTCATAAATGAAGATTTCCTCATGTTAATCAACAGCTTCTCATGTTGTAGCTTTTTCATTATTGTAGCTAAATGCTTCAGATACTCAGCCTTGGTCCTGCTGAAAACCAATATGTCATCCAGATATACGATGACAAATTTTCCGATGAAATATTTTAGGACTTCATTCATCAACCTCATGAAGGTACTCGGTGCATTTGTTAATCCAAACGGCATAACAAGCCATTCATACAAACCTTCGTTGGTTTTGAAGGTCGTCTTCCACTCATCGCCTTCCCTCATGCGAATCTGGTGATACCTTCTTTTCAAATCAATCTTTGAAAAGTATTTTGCTCCGCTCAAGCAATCCATCAGATCATCGATCCTCAGCAATGGAAACATGTACCTGATGGTTATCTTGTTGATATCTCTTGAGTCGGTACACATTCTCCAACCTCCATATTTTTTTGGACTGAGTACCGTTGGAACAACATATGGGCTCAAACTTTCCCTGACCAATCCTTTGTCTAACAACTCCTGGACTTGCCTTTTAACCTCCTCATTCTCCTACGACGTCAATCTGTACACGGATTTATTTGGAAAATTGGCTCCTGGTATGAGATCAATATGATGACTCACACTCCTCATCGGTGGAAACGAACGAGGTAATTCGTCCACCACGATGTCAAGGAACTCTTCCAGTAGTTCCTGAATCTCCTCTGGTAGATCATCCACTCTTGTGCTAGTCAGAACAATTCTCGGCTTCCTGACCACAAAGAATTATGGATCCTCCTTCTTCTTCACCTCTGTAAGAAGTTCCTTTCCACTCATGAGAAGTACTTTGTTGCTTACTTCCGGTTTCACCTCCTTATCCTTTATCGGAAGCAACATATGGGTTCTCCCATTCTTCTCTAGGGTATATGTGTTCATCCTCCCATCATGAATCACATTTCTGTCATATTGCCATGGTCTACCCAGCAATATATGACATACATCCATAGGAATAACATCACATAAGATCTTATCATTATATCCTCCTATCTTGAATTCAACCAAGCATTGTTTAGTATCAGTTACCTGGTGTCCTTTTTGTAGCCATGAAACTCTGTATGGGCTTGGATGATCAGTTGTCTCCAGCTCCAACTTCTCTACCATCTCAGTTGAAATGAGATTATCTGTGCTACCGCTGTCCACGATAACCTTGCATATCCTGTCCTTGGTTTTGCAAGTAGTTATGAAAAGTTTGGTCCTTTGAGCTGAACACTCCACCTCTTTCTCGGGTGTCAAAAGGACTTTTCACATCATTAGTGATCTTCCGCCTTCTGCATCTTTTACCTCAACATCTTGCCTCTATGCCTCGGTGATGTGAGCCTCTCGAATGTTCTTGTTTTTCTCTGGACACTCGTAATACTTGTGCCCATTCTTTCCACATGTGAAGCATGTGATTACTCCACCTCTTCCTCTTCCTCTGCCTCTAGTACGAGGAAAAGTGTTGTTGTCAGCATAATCTCCTCTTTGTTCATTATGTTTCCCTCTCCATTCAACATATGCCCCCCGCTGTGAGGTTCCACCTCTCTCAACTTTACCCTGAGGTTTCTTCCATTCCTCCTTGGGCTTCTGGTATTTGTCCTGGGCAACTGCTTTGCCTCTGGGCTGGCTTCTGCCTCGGCCCCTCTGACTTTGCTTACGCCTCAGCTTCTCTTCAACTTTCAGAGCCATATGATAAGCATCCTCTACCATTCAGATGTTTTCCATACTCAATTCATCTTGAATGTTGTATCTCAGACCATTCAAATATCTAGCAACCTTCTCATCATCGCTCTCCCGATGACCTACCCTAATGTTCAGTCGATAGAATTCCTCCGTATATTCTTTTACTATCATCATCTTCTGTCTCAGGTTCTGCATCCTCCTGAACAGAGTAATTTGATAATCTATGGGGATGAATTTCGCTTTCATCTTCGCGATCATCCTGTCCCAACTTTTAATTTTCTGCTTACCCTTGCAGCATCTATCTACTTGTAGCTCATCCCACCACAATGCTGCATGTCCCTTCAATATCATGACATCATGCCTGACCTTCTTATCCTCTTCGACCTCTTCATAGTCGAAGTAGGTGTCCAGAGCTCTAATCCAATCTAGTAGCTCCTCTGCATCCAGATTTCCCTCGTAAACTGGAATGTCCATTTTTGCTCTTGCACCCATCCTGGAAATAGCTTTGATCAAACGTTCGTTTGATGCATCTTCGGCTGCAACTTCCTCTTCACATTCAGACTCGATCTCGCTCTCGGAATCACTGAGATCCCCTACACTAGCTGTGCGTCTTTGCGGTGTCTCCATGTATTCGAGTCTAGCTCAGAGATCACGCATTTGTCTCTCCATTTCTGGATTGGTTACTTGCCTGCCTCGTCTTCTCTGCACCTCCCTATCCTCTGGATCGGGTGACTGTCTGTCTCTCCTTGGTGGCATGGTGAATTCTCTTCTTCTCTACTACAGAAAGAAAAGAGTCTTTCTGTGCTCTGATACCACACTGACACAGCCGCACCCACAGGCATGCCTGCTCACACAAGATCTTCTCTCCCTCAGCCCAAAGAACTCCAAGGTTCTTCTATTTCCCTGTCGAGAAATCTGCTCCCATAGATATTCTCATGCAATCCCCCTCTCTTTACTTATCAGGGAATCGGAATTCACGACTTCGCGATGTCAAAGGTCGATCACTGGGCTCTCGAATCCCTGAGACCCGATGACCAGTCAACGTCGACCTTCTCCTTTGGTTTGTCGGGATTTTCCCTATCGGGATCTTGGCACTCGCGGTGTCGAGCAACTCGTCTTACCGACTCCCGATGACCAATACGCCGAAACTCTGATGCACACATGCGAGTTGACTTTTCCACTTCCTGTCACTTCTATCGTGATTTCAGACTTCGCGAGATCGCGAATCCTGATGTCAATGTCTCAGAAATTCTCACTGTGAAACCCCGAAGAATTATGCCACCTATCTTCCACTCTGACTTTTGTGGTCCCACACAGCTCCCCCGTCGGGATATCGCATTTTGCGACTCCAATATGCAAAAGTATTATGTCTCTGAAACCTCCAATGCTCTGAAACCTGAATTCCTTGAGTCTTTTGACATGCGTCCCAGATGATGGATGGTTTTGGGCTCATCGAAATATTGCGGATCATGATATCGCAATTCCCGTTGCAATAATTTGGAGCTTCGACTTACGAAACCCCGATCCACGATATGCGTGTGGATCCAACGACCCTCGTGGTCCTAATCAATGGCTCCACCTCTCCTGAGCTTGGAACCTTTTGGGAATACATCTTCGTATCTTCCCTGCACCTTTCCAAGATCTAACGGCTAACAGTGGTTCACGAATTCTCCCTAGGGAATTCTGACCGTCCGTTCCTTCCTCCACGAAGACTTGTTCCCCTGCCTGCAAAATTTCAGCACCTGCTTAGATACTTCAACCACAACTTCTCTATGTAGTCCTTCGATGAATTCAAGGACCTATCCTTCCTGAGATTTCCCACGACTTTCAGGTCCTTCAGGAAACTCCCTTGTGTGCACTCCTTGCGGAAACCCTTCAACTCTGTCTAAGTGTTGAAACTCTTCGACTCTGTGCACTCTTGCAACAACAATCCTTCAAATAATCACTCAAGTTCGCAACCCTGAGACTTTCACCTCGCCTGCACACTCCTTGAACGACTCCTGTACCCAACTGTACCTCTGGGATGAATGAGACAAAAGTTACCTCTATCTGAACCCTCTATCAATGCACCCCTTGCGGACAATTCGACTGCACTCCTTGCAGGAACCTCTGGCTCAAATAGAGAAACAATTGAAACTCATTCCATCTCCCTCTCAGACTTCAATTCATACATGAAATCACATACACAACATATATAAAAGAAAATGTATGACAGGAAGCAAACATTCATGAGCCTCTCAACATTTAACATCAACACACAGAGAAAAGACACACAACCATGGATTTGAATCAGAACTCTTCTATTAATTCAAATTTATGTACATGGGTGTCTTACACAGTTCTTTGCACACTCCTTTCTCTGAATTCTCTATCTATTCCTTCAGAATTCTTTATCTATTTCTGAATTATGTTACGATGCACAATGAGGGTGTCTATATCCGTTCTCCCTCCTTCTTTCTAAAACAGTCTAATCTATGAGTTAAAATCCTATCTACCTGCATTAACTATATTAAATGTTGTCTATCTACTAAAGGATGAGAGCTATCCGCTCAAGGTCCATTTACAATATACAAGTGCACCTCATCTTAATGGCTCATTTAAGATTTGCGCAACAAATTCCAAGGTAATTTCAAAATTTGTGCTGGCTTATGCAACTGTCTTCCGCTTCCATGCTGGCTCGCTTGATGTGTTGGCGATGCTCCTGCATCAGAAAGTAATCCAAATTTTATTTTGATAAGGTATGGGAGATAGTCCAAAAAATAATGATATATCGCTAGAAATAATGCTGGTGAAAATTATTTGGTGAAAGTTGTACCCAAAAGGAATGGTTTAGCATTTTATCAGCAATGTAGGGAAGGAATGACAAAATGAACAACAGGTGTGCAAAAGGAATAATGGGCATGAAAAAGGAAGGACAATTGTTCCATTCAAAGGAACAACAAGCGCGCAAAAGGAACAACAATTGTTCTGTTCAAAGGAACAACAGACGCGCAAAGGGAACGACAATTGTTCAAAAGGAGCAACAGACATGCAAAGGGAACGATAATT
The DNA here is from genome assembly GCA_009831015.1 of Picea engelmannii. NCBI lineage: Eukaryota > Viridiplantae > Streptophyta > Pinopsida > Pinales > Pinaceae > Picea > Picea engelmannii. Next base: position 200,768 of record ML796669.1, read on the forward strand.
TTTCTGTTCAAAGGAAAAACAAGTGCGCAAAAGGAACGAAAATTGTTTCGTTCAAAAGAAAAAAAAGCACACAAAAGGGAACAACAAGTGTTCAAAAGGAACAACGAATGCACAAAGGAAACGACAATTGTTTCGTTCAAAGGAACAACAAGCGCGCTAAAGGAACAACAATTGTTCTGTTCAAAGGAATAGAAATCATGCAAAAGGAATAACAATTGTTCTGTTCAAAGGAACAAAAAGCTCGCAAAAGGGAACAACAAGTGTTCAAAAGGAACAATGGATGCGCAAAGGGAACAACAATTGTTTTGTTCAAAGGAACAACAAGCGCGCAAAGGGACAACAATTTTTAGGTTTTTAACCATCTAAATAGGTAATTTTTAGAAACCTAGAAATGTGTTTTGCTTGAATGAAAATGGGTTGGTTTATTTCAAAATTAAGTAGTGGATGGTTTGTTAATGTTATGAGTTTCATTATAGTTGCCCAATTGTTGCTTCTCAACATGACACATTCATTTCTCTGCGAAAGACAATGTCTGGGTGATGAGATGAAGCAGGAGTTTAGAACAGAAAAGAGTGCTAATTGAGTTCATTACAGTTATCCTCCCTAGTTCTTATTTTCTCGAGTGACTTTCAAAAATAATAAAAAAACTAAATAAAAGATACAGAAAAAAATAAAAATAAAAATAAATTATATACAGTATGTAAAGTGTCAACATAATTCAACATTTATGGAGTTGGGGTGGTTGGATTACCTTCCCAGATAGCCAAAATTTGAACGGCAGGATCCTTACTTACTTCTTGGTAGAAAGATTATTTTGAGGGTGGTTGATGATAGAGTCGTAGCCGGTGTCCATTGACCCGAAATGGAGATCCAGACCCCTCGATGGTTCTTAATGTCACTGTGCCATTATCATGGACTTCATTGATTTTGTATGGTCCTAGCCATTGTGTTTGTAATTTTCCCAGAAAATCCTAAAATCTGGAATCATAGAGGAGCACCCAATCACCTTTTTTAAATGATTTTTTCTTGATATGCTTGTCGTTCCAGGTCATTCTCTATTGCTGAATAACATTTGTGCACTCTACAATAGACAAACTTTCTTCATCCAATTCATTGAGTTGTTGAAGGTGTTGTTTATGTGCTTTTGTAAGATCTAGTCCGATTTCCTAGGCCATCCTTAGAGTCTTGATTTCAAACTCGATTGGGAAGATGGGTTATTTTCCATAGACTAAATGATAAGGAGAGTAGATGGTGGTATTATGCCATGTTGTGCGGTAAGCCCATAAGGAATTTGGGAGCTCAGAATCCCAATTCCATCTGTTTGTTGAGACAGTCTCTGTCAGGATTGCCTCTAGGAATTTATTGGTGCTTTTTACTTGGCCATTTTCTTGTGGATGGCACAGAGAAGTAATTATGTGTTTAATATGATAATTATCCAGGGTGGTGGTGATTCTGTGAGATGTAAATTGTGACCCCCTGTTGTCGCAAGAGTTGACTCTAGGCTGTAAAAGAGCCAAGCCTTAGCACATTTTTAAAAGAAATAAATCTTGTTGATTGGTCAGTCATAGGAGGCTTCTAGAACCAGGTCTAAAATAGTCATTCCACTCATTTATAGATCAGAAACAAAAGGCATGACCTCGTTTGTCGAATTCATTTTAAAATCATGAGGATGGATAGAAGATAGAGGATGAACAAAACTGAAAGAAAAAGACAGGTATCTGGTCTTCCTCTCAATAGAAGAAATAACACTGAAACTTCAAATATCTGAAAACAGGTCTTGTCTCACTCATAGAAAGACAGAGGAAAGGCTATGAACAAATAAAACTTGTAAATAAGGAAAAACAATTAGGATGCAGGTGTTGTTCTACTCACAACAAAACAGAGGAAAAACTGCACCTTAAGGAATCCTTTAAATTAGCTACAACAGAGGTAGTATTGAATTGTAACCATTACAAGCTGAAATAATGAATGCAAGGAAGAAAGAGCAGTGATGAAAACTTCAGAAACAATAATACAGGAAGAAAACGGAATTAGACAGTGACAAAGTATAGAATCTCTTGGCACTCTGTTCTATATTTGCTGAAAAAGAATACATTACAAACCCAACCTCTCAAAAGGATTCCAGACTCTCCCCCTCTCCTCTTGCATACATAAGTCTTTTAAAAGAAAAATAAAACTCTTCTGTTTAGAGGAATACAAAATGGTTCGTCTTCTGGAACTCTGTGACTGCGAGGCGCATGTGCCCGCTTCATTGAACCGTTATTAATCATTTGACATGTGGACAGGGGTTTCTGCGTGTAATCCATGCGTTTGATTTTCTTTTAACGTCGACTGTCATCCTGCCAGCATTGGGGATCTCCACACCCTTCAGACGCTAGATATTTGGAACAGTTCCTTGAGCGGTCATTTGCCACAGCAATAAGAAATTCCACATCATCTATAATAATTTCTTCCTGAATCTCAGGTTCTGCAACAACAAAGCATTTCAGTAAATGGTTACCAAATGCACAAGATACAACCAACAAACCTCCTACTCTCCATGTTCCAGCCCACCTAACATTGCCTCCAGCTTTCTCAATGTGTTGGCATTCATCACCTCTATTCGGCTTGTGATCCTTAGAAAGAGGAATGGCTTCGCCAGCTTTTAAAATCACTGCTCTTCTTTGGAAAGTCTTTCATCTTCATTCTCCTGGAGAAGAGTCTCATGTTCATGATAGTTTTCAATCCAACTCGAGTAATGATATTTAAGTAATCTCTTCATAAAAGGATCATCTATTGGTGAAGAACCGAGCATATCAACTGATGGAATTTCATTAGAATTAACTGGTGCTTCTGCCGTATTCCCTAGTTGGGTCAATCTTAACAATATTGTCATTATCTTCAAGATTGAATAGAAGTAAAACTTCCTCTCTAGTCATGGACCTGTGAACCTGTTGCTTATCAACAACTCTTGCTGCGAGACCTCCTTTTCTACCTGCCACTTATAGATTTTTTCCTCCATTGTTCCATGAGAAACCAAGTGATAGGCGTAAACATGCTTTGTCTGTCCAAATCTCCATACACGAAAAAGAGCTTGAAGATAATGTGTTGGATTCCACGAACCATCAACAATTACCACACGATTGGTTGTCGGAATATTTATACCCAATGATCTAGCTCTTGTTGATATTAAAACACACTGGACTTTTTTATTTAAAGGATTATTAAATTTCTCTGCTAGTTTTATCCTTTGAGCGCCACTTGTGTGTCCGTCAAGCCTATACCATTATTTTCCCTGCCTCTAGTATTCATATTTATTTCCACGCTGAGGTAATTTTGTCAAGAAGGAATCAATGAGATATAATGTACTCAATCTCTGGCTGAAAACCAATGCCTTGTCACCTCGCTCAGAGCTCATGGCCAGGAGATCTCACCACAAGACCATCGTACCACTATAATCAGCTTGCAAGGGAACCTCTTCCAAATCATTGTCTTTGTTTTTGCTTGTCCAATCCACTTTAACTTTTATCTTATCTCCATTGAAGAAGTCTTGATCTGTATCATCATCGCTGAAGCTAGCATCCAGAATGAAATTCTCAACTGTATCATCGCCTTGTTGAGAGTCTCTATCCTCTTTTGCTATTTGCAGTAACCCTGGATGATTCCAAAACTTCACTAAAGAATGATATGAATTGAAGAAGCATTTCCTATGTGCCCCTTTTATGCATGCATCCTTGTCATTCTTCATAAACCCATGAACTTCCTAAATGGAGCTTCTCGTCAAAGATTATGGAGCTCATGACGACCACAATTATGAGGAGTAATGGACAAAACATTGTCGCAAACAGAGGCCCTTTTCACCGAATGCACCATGTTATTATACAGATCGATATTCCAGAGGCCACAACTACCGAATAGACTGAAGTCAGAAGCTTGATATCCCACTCTATGGCCCACACAAGAGGATGTTCTCGTTCAAAAATTTAGGGTTACAATAGCTGATTGTATGGTGGTCAAAAAACACATCAGGGCTACGCTAGAATAGTTAGCCGAATATATTATACTCAGTTTAGCCTGTATACTAATTCAACTAGCGACGATCAACAAGGAGCCCTTAGTCAGATTCTCAGAATCAGATCCATCATCATTGGCATTGAGTTCTCCTGAAGCAGTTTCGTATTCATTCAATGTAATATAACGCGTCTGAGCGAAATCATTCTTGTTACGAATAGGATTTCTAACCAATCTTTCTGGAATGTGGCTGTCGCGCTAATTTGTGACAGGTTCTTACGTTTCCTCACTAAAAATCATTAAATGCGCAGACTTTTTGAGTTTGGCAGGCCAGACTGGACTGCACCGAGAAGAGACAAACCCAATAGTGGGAGGCCATGCATTTGCCAATGAACAATGACATTTGTCCTTATCTATGTTGGCTAGAACAAAATGTGGAGGAAATATGGTAAAATATCTTGCTGTTGAAGTTCTGCCTGCCTTGAATGGAGTGAAGCAAAGAAGTGGCAATAGTAGGAGGCCATTCATTCCTCAAATTATTTGAAGGCCCACTCCACTCCACTGTGCACTGAATTCACTCGTTGAATCTTCCTCTTCGCCAACTCATACTTACACGTAAAAATTCTCATTTTCATCATACTCATGCAACTTCCTTATGGCGTATATGTCTTTCTGCCCCTATTCATTTGGGTCACGTATTCCTTGAGGCTCGTCATCTCGTCTCTGCTATCTACTATCCAATGATCATGATGCAAGTGTACTACCTACTGTTGGTCATCTAATTCTCAGAACAAAAATCAGAGAGTTTTAATTTCTGTCAGTCTCTTCAGCTCTGTTTACAGGTAGAAGATGAATGTAGTGATCGACTCAAAATATTTGAGCAATTTGATTAATCACAGTGGATCAGAACCTCCAGGCATATATATTGATCAGAAAAATACATATCATAGCAAATGGAATAAATCCCAAGCCCTCTGGTCTCAAAAATTGAATTAGCTGATCACTTGTAAGTATTCAACATTAGCCACACTTGCAAGACCACTGCTATCTGAAGGTCATGCTTCCATTATGTTGCATTCTCAGCCTTTCAATGGGAGACTTGTAAATAGATTTGAGAGCTTTAACATCACAAAGCTTCAGCTCCAAGCAATACTTCTCAGCAAGATCATTCGGGCACTGAATTGCTGGAAATATGTTCATTGTGAGATGTAAAAGGAAATCATCCCCACATTTTTCATAGATGACCTTTTGAGCAATAAAAATTTCACCAAATAGAGCATAAGTGTGTGCATTCCGAAGTTCAAATGTGTTGTCAAGAACACTATAGAAGCAACACCTTGCTGCAAAATTTTCCATGATAAATCTTCTAAAACCAGGTACCTTGGGCAGCATAGTCGATTTTAATATCTGTTACAACATCGGCTCCAACTAGGGAAGATACTTTCTCGTAAAGTGCCGAGAATAGTAGACCAGGTGCCTCCATCCATTGGGCGACCCAAAATCATCCTCATCAAACCCTGAACCCTGTCACTTTACTCGCATCTTTTTGGAACGAAAACCCATTTATTTATCCATTGGGCTATGGAGTCGTAATGCTTTAAAAAAAAACCATACTGGATTCAAAACTGAACTGAAAACATATTGAAAAATACCACTGTAATCTAGTGCTTGAAGTCAAGCTTATTTATATACATCACCTACTCTAACTACTGAAAGATTTCCAGAATCAAATGATACGAAAATGCCAGTGAAGCCAATCCAATAATTGCCTACTTATTTGAAACTTTCTCACACTTTCTTCGAGCAGGCTGAAAAAATAAACGGACAACTCCCAACTGACCTATTGGTGATCATGGATTTTCAAACCTTTCATCAATTCTTGTGACCAAATATTCCTGACATAGCATATTCCTCCATTAAATGAATCTAAAAGATCAGCAAAACGGTCTTGGAAAAATATATCGTCCTAAGGTTTTAAAACATCCAGGACTATTCTATGTTCGGATTTATGATACTCAGGATCATTAAACATGGAAACCATATCTTTTTCATGAAACAAAGCAGAGTCTAAAATCTGATCTTCTGGCAGGAAATCATCATAAATAGGTTCACTAACTTCCTGTAAGTTTCCATGAAATGCATGACTGTTACCATTTAAAAACAGATTTACATTTTCAGAAATGGAAGAGGTTCGACATTCATATCCTGGACTGTGCGAAAGCTATAAATCTGTGTGAGTAGGGGCTGCAACATAGTTGTGTAGGAGCAGACCCATCTCTTCTCTAGCTAAAGGAGAAAGTGGTTTCTGTATTTCATGAATGAAACAACAATCATTCCTTTCTATCTCTTTTGTAGGTTGACCGGGATTCCGAATATCTCCTTCTTGAATAAGTTCACAAGATCCAACATATTTATGAGCCAACTCTTCCTCATACTGCTCATCTTCATCAACTTGAGAAATTTCTATTTTTTCTTCCTCCTCCTCAAGAGGACTCGTATCACAACAATCTTCAAAAAGGATTTCATCAGAATATATCCTCTTACAATGTTGATGAAAAAGTGTGTGAAATCATCTCAATGAAGGAATACTGGAATGGGGTAAGGATTTATACCAGAGTCTAGCATCTTTTTCCAATGAAAACATAAAAAATTTCATGAGGACATCTTCATGATGTACATTTAATTCTTCCATGAGCTTGTGGAATTCAAAAAAATGTTGACCAGGATTGTCGTCCTCATCTTCTCCAAATTTAGGAAAGATATCTGCCCAAATTTTAATGTCTGGAACAGTGTTTGGAAATCCATAAACATTTGTAAAATCCAGAGGGGCAAACCTTGCAGCAATTCGAGCAGCGAATGAATTCGACATTTGAGACCAGTGGAGTCGCCAACAAAATCATGTAGAGTCTATGAACCAAGGAGTCACCAGGTGAATGATCACAACCAATTGAACGCCTATCCCTTGTTCACCATCAAGAGATAGATCTGAACTTTGTCGTATCCCAGGGAAGATAACTTCGTCCTCCATCCCCGGCAATGGCGCCAGAAAATGTTGTCGCAAGAGTTGACTCTAGGCTGTAAAAGAGCCAAGACTTAGCACATTTTTAAAAGAAATAAATCTTGTTGATTGGTCAGTCATAGGAGTGATGCAGGAGCATCTCTCCATGCAGCCAACCAGCCACGTCAGCGCGCACTCATGTAGGGATGAAAGGGAGGCGTAGCCTCATTTTGAATTTAAATTGAATGTAAATAAATGTCTTAGGCTGTTGAGCCAGGAAAGTCATGCCTTTGCGCAGGCATTAGATAGGATCGGCCTTTATTGTAGATTGGCTGAGATCTAGGTCCGATTCTAGACTAGACAGCCCCATTCATTGTAATTAATTAGAGTAGGTAAATCCTAGAGGGAAGCGCTAAGAGCACCTCAGGTAAAAGAGATAGAGAGATCTCATTTTGGAAAAAAAGAATGCATGTAGAGAAGAAGAGCCGAGGGAGAGCTCAGGAACACCATTGTAAAATATACAGGCATTTGCCATTATTAATACAGAGCAGTTTTTCCTGCATTTTCTGTCATTATATGCATGTCTGTATGTGTGTATTCATTATATGCTGTAATTGTATGCTGTTATCATGCATTTGCAGGGAGTTGGTTTGATTTCAGGTTGAGGGTCTTTGAGGCTTCATACCAGGAGGGTGTGACAGAACGCTGAGGTTCTGATAGCCGTGCACAGAGGATGCACTTCTGAACTCGTGAGGAGTCAGACAGAGATGTGCTGAGGCACAGACTGAAGTCAACAACTCAGGAAGAAGACCTTTGAGGTTGTTGAACACCTCAAGAGGCAAGGCTGTGTAGCTGAGACACAGTGGCTAACAGAATCACTGATGATTCTGTGAGAGGCTCTGCCAAGAGGGCATTGAGCGCGTATACAGGGGTGTAGGGAGACAAAGAACTCTGTTGTGAGTTCTTAAGGGAATACCAGAATCGCTGAGGATTCTGAGGGCTCTTCCAGGAGGGCATTGAGCAGGTGCAAAAGATGCATAGGAACCCAGAACTACCGAACGTTCTGTAGGGAAGAGACTCCGCCAGGAGGGCGTTGAATAAATGTGCAGGTAAGTACAGGAAGAAGAACTCTTGGAGTTCTGAAGCGAAACACAGAGTCCACCGAGGGACCTGTATTGGGTTGCTGAATACCCAGAAAGACTCAGCATGGGGGTTGCTTGAGCAAGGAGCCAGGAAGGCGTCGATATTGATCATCTGAGGGAAAGGAAGAGAAAATCCCTTAAGGGGTCTGAGTGGTTGAGGAAGCTCAGGATAGATAGCGCTTTGCGCGCGAAGATTTTGCAGGAGTGCATGAGACAAAGATTCCCGTGAGGATTCAAAGGGTAGAAGCTCTGGAAGGATAGCGTTTTCATACGCACAAGCGAGACTCAAGTTGAGGGTTCGCAAGAGGAGAAGAAACACAAAGGTCCGAGCCTTTGGGAACGAAGAAGGAACCAGGGGGAGCTCAGGAGGAGCGTACAGGAGGAAGAACCCGAGAGTCGTCGGATCTCAAGAAGAAATCCTGTCATCCATTGGATCAGGAGAAGTAGCGCACGGTTTAACCTCAAGAGGAGGAGCGCATGGGAGAAGGGATCTGAGTCATCAGATCTCAGACCAGATCACCGACAACCGTCAGATCTGTGAAAGCTGCATGAGGGATAGCAGTCGGGATTTTGGCCATCGGGAAATCAGAGTTCTCGATGTCATGAAAACGGGGACTTTGAAAGTTCCGAAACCCCAAGAGTAAATCTGAGCCGTCCATCTGAGGAGGGACACGTGTCACGCGATCGTCCTTTCCGGAGATCTGAGGCACCAAATATCGGGACTTGCAGGTCTCGAATCGGCGACATAATCTGGACCATCCGTTCGGTGGATAGGTGGTAGGAATCCATCGAAGGATCGGGATATCGGCATTCGAAGAATCGGAGTTCTCGAGGTCGAGGGAACTAGGACATCGGAAGTCCTGAAATCCAGACGAGATCGGGATCGTTCATTTGAGGGATGCGTGGCAAGCATCCAGCGCCATCGGCTTTTGGCGCATCGGGAATTCAGCATTCCCGTGGACAAAGACATCGGGGAAATACAAGTTAAAAACCCCGACATGATCTGAGCCGTCTGTTGAAGGGAGACACGTGGCAGAGATCAAGCGCCCGTCGGCACATCGCCGATCGGGATATCGGGGTTTCTGGAATCTTGAAATTCTCGCATAATGGAATCGCGATCCGCGATTTCCCGATACGGTTGGAGCCGTTCGATCTGAGGGACGCGTGTCCAAGGATCCCGAGGAGTCGGGGATCGGCAGTTCGGGGTTTCTGAGCACAAGGAAATCGTTGCAACGGAAGTCGCGAACCTCCGATACGCGATTTTCCGACCGCCACAAGAGTGTGGGTCATAAGCGCTAGAGTATAAGACAGATGGAAGGAGGTCAAGCCTTACAGTGGTCAATGCCAGGTGGCATCGGAGATCGGGGATCGGAGATTCCAGGAGTGGCAGTTCTTCGCATTGTAAACTCACGAACTCCGAAGTCCCGATAAAGGAGGGAAGGATACGGTCTCGTGGATTGACAGGCCATACGAGGAAGGAGCCTAGCCAGGAGGGGCTAAGGAAAAAGGGCTCATCGGGAAATTCAGGTTTGAAACCCCGATAGATAAACATAAGGTTGAGGTCTTATTGGGATGGTCATATGGACCACAAGCTGAGCCCGGAGGCCAGCGCATACAGGGAAAGTGCTAGTCGTGAATCGGGGATTCGAGAGTGCAGTGACTCTCGACCGCGTGAACCGCGAAACCCCGAACCCCGATAGTGACTCGGTGATAACCACGGTAAGTTGCAGAGGCCGTGCAGGTGAATGAGAAGGACCTGTGGATCGGGTATTTGAACAGTGATTCCCGAGAGGAATCAAAAGAGCCGATTCGTCTCAGAAGAAAGGGAATTTAAACGATCCTGAGAGCAGACGAGATGGAGGTGTAGGAGCACCCACAACTTGCGTCAGAGTGGTATCAGAGCTGGAAATTCTTGCTTGTAGATTTCAGGCAGGAAGAGATAGAGGAGTGAAGGAAGACAGAGTTGCTGAGGACTCTGGGAGCACTCTGATACTCACGACTTGCGTCAGAGTGGTATCAGAGCAGGATCTCATATATATATTGCAGGTGAAGGAAGACAGGGTTGCTGAGAACTCTGTGAGGGCTTGCTTGCAATTAGGTAGCAGTCCGTAGACAGTCATTTGGAGACTGTGAGAAGATGAAGCTGACCACTCAAGATTACTGGAGTGACAGCAGCAGATCTGTCGAGGGGACAGATAGACACAGCAAAATGGATACTGAAGGCCATAGGAAGAAAAGCAAGGCAGAAAAGCTTGCCGAATGGGATGAAGAAGAGACTCGAAAGCTCTATGAATTAAAGGCAGACATAGAGAAGATGGAACTGCGGGTGCGGCAGGATAGGAGGAGGAGACGACTGTGCGAATTGCCAATGGAGAAGGCAAAATCGAAATGGCCAGTCAAGCAACTGATGGTCATAAGATAGCGTAGGTTGTTAAAGAGATGGCTGAGGTATGCTGAGAACCTCAGGGCCACAGAAAAAAACATGGTTTGTTACTGTTGGCCAGAGACAGGGAAAAGTCTCGATGGTGGTGATGATTGGGATAAGTTGGAATCCGTTGATGGTTTCAAATACTGCCGGTTGGGCAGAAAAGAAGAAATTCCAGTTTGCCAGGAGGGCAACGAATTGGGATTAGTTGAGGATCTCAAGGACTGTTGTGAGGGCAGCCAGGGAATTTCAAATTGCCAGTTGGGCAGGGGAACAGAAATGAGATCGACTGAGGATCTCAAAGACTGTCGTGAGGACAGCCAGGAAACTTTGCATTGCCAGCTGGGCGATGAAAGGAGATCAGGTGAAGATCTCAAAGACTGCCAAAAGGGCAGCGGAGGCGTGTTAAACTGTCAGGTGGGCAGAGATGAAAAATCGAGACTGTCTGAGAGTCTCTTGGACTCAAGGGAGAGTTCAATTCAGCAAAGGTTGCTGATAAAGATGGGATCGATTGATCTCATGATCTGCCAGGGGAGCAGCAGTGACAACATCCCATATTGCCAAGTGGGCAGGGATGGACAGATGAATTTAGATCAGCAAGTGCAACTGACAGAGGTGAAAGAACACCAAGATGACATATTGATGATTGGGGGAATACAATTATTCCTACCATCTGCCCAGGAGGAGGCAGAAAATTCTGTTGGACATGCAGCAACAGCAGAGCAGTCACAGTTGGAGATGACTGTCAGAAAAGAAAGGAAATTGGAGCAGGTATCTGAGACTGCCCAAGTGGATGAAGAGAAGAATGAGTGT
>ML796669.1:226979-246622 GCA_009831015.1 Picea engelmannii
TCGTTCTTTCCGGCCGCATGGCATCATCCCTTCTTTCCCTGTGCAGTTAGGGGGGAAAACTGTGTGCGTCGAAGTAGAGGTAGTCGATGCCCCCATCAATTACAATCTCTTGTTGGGTCGTAGTTGGACTTATGCAATGCAGGTGGTGGTTGCTACAATCTTTCGAGTCCTATTGTTTCCACATGAAGGCCGGATAGTAATTATAATCTGTTATAACCCTAAAATGCACCATACAGGTTTACCTGGCATCAAGCCAACTCATGCCTCTTCCTAGCCAAAAGCCATGCTGAACAAATCCTCAAAAAACCATTTAAAACAAGCAACCCATGCCCTAACTTCTCACTGGGCGCGGGCAACCGCTTGCTGTCCTTTTACTGCACGCGGGCATCCGCGGGCTAACCCAAAACAGCCCGCGGGTACCTAACAAAGCAAGAAATCAGGAAAGTTTCCGCCGGGACACGAGGATTTTTGTTAGTTAACCGAAACTCTCCGCCATGCATGGCCGAGAGTTCGCCTAAAACCCTAGCTCCTTCTAACCTATAAAAGGAGGGGTAGGGGTACTATTCAAAGGAGAAAAAAGGATAGCAAAGAAACTCTGCCAAATTGCCAAGTCCATTATTGTCCTCACCCTTTAGCTTTGCCTCAAGCTTCAGGAGAACTTCATGTTGCAGCAGTTGGAGGACAAAAGAAGAGGAGGAGCCCAGGATCAGGATCGAGGAACGGTGGCCAGTCTCAGAACTCATTGTAAGTGATTCATTTTGAGACTAATGAAAAATATGCTTTTCCTGTCCCAAGTTCATGAATCTCATCTATGTTATTTGATTTATGTGTTATCTCTATCCCTCTAGTAGATTAGTAGCATGCATGTGTAGTCTTACCTTGATTGCAGGAAGCTTTGTAGAAGGGGCAGCAGCAGCAAGGAAATATAAGGCTCAATAGAGGATCTACTTCAATCATCGTTAAAAAGGTGAGTCGATTCTTCCATTGTTTGCTTGAAAAGGGGTTGAGATTTTGGGTAGAAGGTTAAAAGTTAAATCTTAAGGGTCATGATCTGCGTATAAGTTTAGAGCCTTAGCTTATTACTCCGTAGGGTAGAATACCCCACAACACATGGCTTGCCCAGTATCATTCCCTTCAATTCCACTTCTTGGGTTGATGATGAGGAATTCCACTGGATATTCCCAAGAGTCGATGAAGATGGATATATCATGTAATGTGCCAACTGGTCGAACTATCGATCGATCTGCCAACTGCAACATTATTGTGGTGGGTTCGAAGGAGTCAAAACCTAGGGTATTGCAGGTTTCCATAGTCAGGATGTTGATGGTTACTCCCAAATCAACTAGTGTATTTGGAAAAGAACAACCCTGGATCTGAACTGTCACTATGGGATTCCCTGGATCTTCATATTTGACCAGTTCTTGTCTACCTAAAATTAGATCAGACAAGGCTCCTACCACGTAGACTATTGATGATGGATCTTTAATTTTTCTAATGAGCTTTTTCCCACATAGCTGCTTGATCATTTTTGCGTAAATTGGGATGTCTTGAAGAGCTTGCAGGAGTGGAATCTTGATATATAAATTCTTGAGTTCCCCTACAATGTCGAAGTTGGGATATACAACCACTTTTTCTATCATCAATCTTTCAGGGAACAGAGGGGAGGGCATTGCATCCTTATCAGGATCTTGTGATTCGATTGTGTTCCCCCCCTACTCGATTTCTTCGATTATTACCAAATTCGAGGGTGTTATTGCTGGTTGTTTTTCATTTTCCTTCTCTTGAAAGATGATATTTTCTTTAGAAGAGATTTTGTGCCTCGATCTCAACCATAGTTCGTTGCACCCTACCAAGTTGGTCTCTCCTTCCCCATTCTCCATAATATGGACGAGTTGATCCAGTCTGTTATTTGGATTTGGGTGAGGTTGGGTTGGTAATTGAGGGCGCAATTGTGATTTCGGATTTTGGGGCAATTGGAGTGGTGCTTGTAACGTAGTCTAAGTTTGAGGGGCCATCCCCATGGGTTGGTTGTTTATCCCCATGGGACGCTACCAATTTTGATTCCAATTTGGGTTTTAGGTAGTCATGTTGGGCCACTTTGAAGTGTAGATGTTGTTAATTGAGTTTTTCTAGGATGAGGTAGGATATTGTGAGTTAGGCCAAGTGGAAATTGCAGTTGGCTGATTCTGCCAGGCAGGATTTGCAGCGGGCTAGTTTTTCCAAGTGGGATTTGCAGGTGGGTATTGTTGGGGCTGCCAGTTCTGATTAGTAAATGGCTAACCTTGCCATGTGCTACCAGGAGCTTGTTGTTGATTATACTATCCAAAGAAGAAAGAGGAAGGGTCATGTAGTGTATTTGGAGGCCGATTACTCCATTGACGATGCTGAGCCATCAGATATAACGACTCTATTTCTTCTTCTGCTTCTCTAAAGAGAACTTTCAGTCTAAGAAGTGATGGGAATTGTTCCATGTCGTGATCTTTGGCATAGATAGTGCAAACCCGAACCACATCCAAAGGGCATTCCCTTGGACCATGTTTTCTTCTGCATCTGTGGCAAAATATGGCCAACATTTGTTTTTCTTCTGTTTTTTTCTGTTTGGCCTGCAATACATCCAATTGTGTAGTCATAGTGCTCATAATATCCATTTTGAAGTTTTCTAAGAGATTACCAAGTTCAGCTCGCGTAACACCCCTACTAGTAGTATTGTTATTTCTGGTGAGGGGGATACACATCCATGATCTGGTCTGTGAACTTCCTCTTGAGCACCTGATGCACAATAGGATGATGTCATCATAAGTTTCTTGATAAATTTCACCCTTCCCCATCAAATTTAACGTTTCTACCCATTCATATTTCATACCCTTAATCAGAGTTTCCTTAAGTACTTCACCTGGTAACGTACCATAGGGTAATTTTTGTAAATTATAGTGATATTTCTCGAAACATTCTTCTAATGATTCATTTTCTTTTGCAGTCATTTGAAATATTTCATATTTTAAGTCTCTGGTTCTACAATAATCCTGATGTTTTTTCAAGAAGGCCTATTTCATCTCATCCCATGAGTTTATAGTTCCGCCCCCTAATCCCATAAACCAGTGTAGATCTGCTCCTTTCAAAGTGGAGGGGAACAATTTTAATTTTTGGGGTTGAGAGGTGTAATAATACCCTCTACACAGGACATCAAATTCAAATAAGAATGCGTCCGTGTCTTCTGAGATTAATCCATGAAAGGTTGGCAGGTTTTGTAGGGGAATTGCCTTCATGGGGGCATTGGCGATTAGATCAAATATCGAATATTCCAATGTGGAAGTCTGGGGATGTTGTGGATTTGGTTGTGCCATTTGATCGAAAATATGCCAGAAATATTCAACGATTTCTTGATCCAGATATTTTATTCAAATTGGTTGGTTATCTGATCCTCTAGGGGATTTGATTGCACTCCGTCTATCTGGGATTTTGGGTATGCCTTCTTCTTTCAAAGGAGATTCAGGATCAAGTGGTAGGTCTATATTAGCTATCCCGTTGGTTTCTCCTTCTCCTTCCTCTAGATTACAAGAGTTTCCCTCTTCTAAAGGGTTGAGGGGTGGAAGATCTGTGCTCCTAAAGATTTGCTCAGTCCCTTCAGTTTTGCTATGAATCTCAGCATGGGCTATAGTTGGTGAAACTACCACCTGAGGGATTCAGGTAGATCATTTTCTAGGTCCAACCGAAGCTTGAGATTCTTCTTTTCAGATGATGTCGTCTATGGAAGTGCTTCTTCCAGGGAGCACCGAGCTCTAAGCTTTGATAATTTTTGGTGGGGTTTTTTTTTTTCAAGATCTTTCTTCTTAGTCATACACACTTCACAGACAAAAAAAGAAAATCAAGAAAGAAAAACACCTATCCAACCTCTTAATGTGTCAGCTGGAGGTAGGCATTGGCATAAGCATCTTACTTATTGCCTACATAGGTTCTTTCCTTCCATCTTCAATACCTCATCCTCCAGAGGCACAATCTATGCTACCTTTGACATTCTTCCCCGTCAACGACGCCAAAATGTTGGGGTCTAAAGATTTCTAAGAACAACCTTAGTTTAAAATTAATTTATCAACCCAAGGATTAATCTTTTATCTCAAGAATATCGACAAAGTCTATGCAGATTGCTTGTAGAGGCTAAAATCGTGTAGTTAAAGAAAATATGAGTTTATCAACAATCAAGTTCCTCAAGCATTCATTAAATATTCTAGGATTTGAAATCTAAAGATGTGCAATGTAAATGAACTAATTAATCTATTGAATTAATTTTAAGAGAAATAATTGAATCTAAATAAAGACTTGCAGAATTGACTATTATTATGAATCAAATTACTGGAAAGGAAAAGGGCGAATTACTCTATCTATGGAAAGAAACAAAGACTGTAATCTAATCGAAAAGAGACAACAATCGTACTTCGATTGTTAGGAACAACAACTATATTTTAACAGAAAGGAACAACAAATGTAAACTAAGTGAAAGGAACAACAAATGTAAACTAAGTGAAAGGAACAATGCATATGAACTTATGAGGAACTATTATGCATCAAATATAAGTAATATGAATTGGAACAACAATCATCTAATGCTTAAGGAAATATCTATCTCTTGCAAATGACATAAAATCATCAACACACTTATGCATTCATTTAACCACTGTAAAAGAGAATCAAATCACAAAATAGAAATTGAACTGATACAATTACAGGTCGAATAGTAGCTCCTTCAGACTGGGCCCTTGGTCCTTAGAAGTACTGCTATTTGAAATTCATTATATAGAAATGGTAAAACCTCTCAAATCTTTTATTGATTTCATAGCTGGTACAACATTTACAAAAACTGCTAATGCAGAGAAATTATAAGTTCTGAGTTCTTGGGTGCAATTCTTCTATCTCTTTTCAGGATCTATTTACCCCTTATATATTACAACAATCTGGGTAAATCAATCTATCCTGAGGATCGAGAGATCCTCAAGATTTCTTTACTATTATAAAGTTACAATATAAGAAACTCAATCATCTTCAAAACTGCCTTGCGCCATAAAGTCCTCAACCTCCAATAGCTTGCACATCTTCAATATTTCCTTTGCTATCTTGGGTTTGACAATATTTAACCAATCTTGTAATAAAACTAGACAATTCCAATCGTATTTTAGGATCTATGTAATCTAATTTCAACAATAATGCTAAAGAGTATATTATTCATTTTCTATCATATTCGCTCCTAAATAACCAAAAAGTCAATCAAGATGATATCATGAAATGTGGGAAAAAGGAAGATATTTATACCTTTTTCATAACCTAACATACCCCCAAGCTTGCCTTCTTGCATGTCCTCATGCAATATGAGATCTTACATGTAAAGTAGTAATGTTGTAAGGTGGAAAGGTTGGTTCACCAGGCCTCCTGAATCCATTGCTTCTTTTGATTTCTCCAAAAAAAGCATCCTCCCTTTTCTTGTTAATTTGATAATATTTTTGGTAACTTTATGGAGGAAACCAGATGATAGGGGGATTATATATGCACCCAATCCAAGAAGGCCCTTCCTCTTGGATCAATCTAGACCAAACGTTTCCTAAGCCGAGACCAAAAGTTTCTAGTCCAAACCCCGAAGTAACAAAGCAGAGCCTGTAGTTGACTGGTACGAACCCATACATCTAGGACCAACAGATTGTGCCTCTTATTCCGGAAAAGGACACCCAAACTGTGGAGGAGCTGCAAGCTCAAAGTACCCAACACATCCCCTCAATGACCAAGGTTGAGGGTGGCCAAGAAAGTGCAACATAGGAAGAAGACTCAATAAATAGGCATGAGATACCATAGGTTCAAAAGGAACCAGAATCAACATATGGGCAGAGCGCGACACCCCTGCAGGAATAGATGGAGCTGGTTCTCCAAAACCCTTAGCATTGTGTAGAGTTGCTGCAACTATGCCTGGCCAAATCATAGGTTCTGACATTTTTTCCATCAACATTGAGGTTAAGGTTGATGCAAGGACCATCCACAGCGGAGGAGGAAGTAGATACTCCCTCAAAACACTCAGCAACCAATGGACTTCCACTACAGACCCGAGCACTTAGGGATGCAACATTATCTCCCGTTGACCTTGCATAGTCACCAGAAAAACACTTGATTGGAATGATCATAGCATCGACCGATCAACTGGAGCAAAGGCTCCAATAGGTCGAGAGGTCTTTTGAGGCCGCAAGGGAGGAAGAGTTCCTTGTGCAAGAATCAATACATCAAGAATAGCATGCCAAGGTATAGGTCGAGCATAGACTAGAAAGAGTGCATGAAAGGATTCTTGAAGCCTGGCCATAGATTCAGAAGGTTTCACCTAAACTGCCTAAAGCTCGTGATGCAGGAGAGTCAGAGCATCAGATTGAGATGCTCCAAGGAGCATGGACACAACTGGACATTCATGTTGAGCATCTGGAAGTACAGTTGTGATAGACTCAACAAGAAGCAGAGAAACAACCTCAGAAGCTGCAGGAGCAGATGGAGAAGATAGTACTGGAAGGCAACAATGCCCAAGAAACACTACATAACCACAAAGATGAGTGCACAAAGGTTTTCAGGTAAGTAAATGATTGAATGGGAATAATTTATATATGCAATGAGGTATTGGAGGATGTGCGCACAAAAATCCAGGTGTTGAATGAAGAAGTTGTGACCATGATGGATCCGTTGAAGCAACAACAGAAGTTCAAGTAGATCCAACATGTGGGCAATGAACTGAATGCCCTCTTCAAGGTGCAGTCCATAGAAAAGAAGGAGTTGTGCAACTTCCGAACTTTCATTCAAATGGTGTATATGCAGATGCATCAGGTTTATGCAACATCAGATTCCGAGTGGAACTCATTTGTCACATCCAAGACATAGCAGTGTAGTACAGAGGTGACCCAAAAGTTTGTGGCAGAGGCATCACTCCCTTCCAGGAAGTGGCAGGATAAAGTTTTATAATTTCATGGAGTGAGGGAGCGGACCTTGGAGTTGGTCCCAGAGCTGGTCCCTTCATTTGAAGAGGCAAAATAAGAGAAAGAACAAACAAAAGAGAAGAAGGAAGAAGAAAATGAGGGCAAGGGAAAAAAACAGTTGCTCCTAGAAGCTGCGAAATAACTGAGCACTTGAATCGAGATCAAGTCAAGGGTTGTGGTTGAAGCCTATTGGGACCTTCATTTTTGGGATAAGGAATTGCACAGTTTTTGGCCTAGTATGAGTTACACAACCTTTAGAAGAAGCTGGACAACAGAGAAAGAAAGAGAAACAAAAATTAGTTGTGAAAAGGACAGTGCAACACCAACTAAGAGAAAGCAGTTGCAACAGAACAAGAATGCGTGCAAGCGGAGATAGAAGACACAACCTAGATTATATATATGGATGAACATAAATTGTAAGGGGGTTCGTTGTTTAGTCACTCGGTTGGTGTTATTGTCCGATCTTCCCCTCTCTACAGGGTTGTTGTCAGTTGAGTCAAGAAAAGGTCTAAGTCTGTAATGCAATATGTACGAATTTTGAGAGTTATAGCTCTGTGACATGATTCTAGAGCCAAGAGTCTGTAATAGAGAACTACTATATGGTTCTGAGCTTGTAATTGAAGGAAGATTCTGAAGATAATATAAGGAAGGATATAAATTTTCAGAATATGTTGTTTCTTCTTTTGATTTACTCATGCATTACAATACTTATTTATGGTTTATAAGTTCCTCATGATGGTTCTATGTTTAAACGCTTTTCTGCAACAAGTAGGTTCGATTATTGCACACATAAGATTCAGATCAGTTTGATAGTTAGATGTCTTGAACAAGATCAGGATGAATTCTGAAGGTTCTATGAATCATCCTAAGTCTTTTCCTTACCCTTCCCTATCTATTTGTCTCAGTAGTGCTTTGGGTGAGACTTCTTCTCTTTGGAGGAGATGAAAATGACAACGCTCTAGACTACTTGGTACCTTTTGTTGGTAACCTGAGAAGGACCTTGGTCTGATCAAATTTGAGCCAACAACACCCCCCCATATTTTAAATTTTATGGGTCCCTAAAATATTTTTATCTTTTTCCTTTGCACCTATCTTTCTCCCTACAAGACCTGCATCCTTAATTCACCATGAAAACCCAATATTAACTCAAATCCGTTTCAGGATTGTGTTCGTTGGAGTCCCCTTTTAACGCGTTAACTTAGACTCCAATCTTCGCACTCTAATGACTCTAACTCTAACAATGTTTTCTTTGCATGAAACCCCAAGGATCGTTGTGACCTGTCAAACGATCACCTCCCCAATTGGCATCACAATATTGGACAACTAACTTCCTTTTTTATCATTCTCTAATTAGTTGTTTTTATTTCTTTCAGGATATAACAATGTTTCTAGAGTATCGAAGGAATATTACCTTTGATACCTTCCTCGTCAGGATCCTTTTTAAGCATCATCTTATCACACTTCTAAGAGAAAATTTCAATGGCCTTTTGACCCTTCTCACACGTGTCCTGCACTTTCCCCTAAGCATAAAGAATATTCTTTGATACCATTTTCATTGGATCTCAAATGGATCCACATCCTTCAAACCTCCAACAACCATGTATCAAAATTCTATAAAGCACATAATTTAGTGCGCCTTTCCAAAAAAATAAATGAATATGCTATTGATGCCTTCCCCTCAGGTTTTATTTATTCCCTCATCTTGTTTTCCCCTAATGCCAGTACCCCAACAGGTCCCACCTCTTTCTGTATCACTATTTGTTGATTGAGGAGCTAGGCCCACCCATTGGTCCATGTAGAAGGGAATATACCTTCGATACCTTTCCCTTTGGAGTTCGAAAAAAACATGATCTCTAGTAGTTTAAAAGATCTACCCTGATAATGATCTTATTCAAAGATTTGGTTTAACACTTCCCCTGAAGCCCAAATCAATACATCTATCCCTCTTAATAATCTTATATTATAGAAATGACGTGCATTCATGGGAAAATTTAAGATCAGATTTAGAAATATCCTCGTACACACCTGAGTTATGGCATACTCATGCTAGTTGGATGTGCATTGCGAGTTATAAAAAATACCTTTTCAGAACATAGCTTGCACTGTAAGCTTTAGAAACATAGTCTGCGAAGTTTTATTTTCATATAAGACTCCCTCGCTCACTAAGATAACATTCTCTATTACTACAACTTCTTGTTTATCGGTAACCTTCATTTTCTATTTCTTAACCAATTTTTCATTATTACAACTAATGTGTTTTACTTAAGATAAGATGAAATTATTTTTAATGTGTTATGTAGGTTAATTTGATTATTCGTCATGGTGAGCAAAAACCGCAAAATATCTAGAATCTTGGTGTACTTCCAAGGTGTCATAGGCCCTAAATCATCATCTCGATTGGTCGAAACTCTGGTGATTGACAAAATTCCTCATACTAGTGAGGACCATTTCCCAGGATTTGAAGAGATCTACAAGATATTAGACTGTTCATGGCTTCCTCAATATGATGAAGTTTTATAGGTGTACCAAAATATTCTAAAAAGAAATATCCACCTAGTAGCTTCTAGGCCACAACTATCCCCATACAATGAGGAAACACAGTGGTGCCTCAGGAAATTCGACGCTTCCATGTTGAACATCATGAGAAAGAAGGGGGGGCGAGTAACTTCTCTCAAACTAGAGGATATTATCTCTAGATATCACCTTCCTGCTCCAACTTGCTCGTTGAATGAACATTTCCTAAAAGGGTTTGCCTAGGAAAGAAAAGGAATGATAAAGAAGATGAAACACTAGTGGGTAGATGAGGATTAAACCCTTAAAGAAGGTTATAAATTGTTCCCCATACACAAGATTAAAACTCCTTACAAGATCATGGTGTCCATGCTCTGTCATTTATATGAGAAAGAAAAGGGTTCACACTTCCAAATTGACTGGTTACCTTTGGCACACTTCGTCATTAGAATGGGACAAATTTTCAACTCGACGAATATCCTATCCTTTAACATATGCTTGCATGCAAATAACCTCCGAGGTATGAAGAATCCATGTTTTTATATGTTGACTTATATGATAGATTTCATTTATTCCTCAATAACATTTCCCGAACTCGGATGGAATTCAGACCGAAGTCATCCCCCCATTCATGTTTATTGCTCCCAATTATGAAGCATAAATTTCAGACAACATTTTTATGATATTTTCACTTTATTCCTTACCCCTCTGCATTCCATCCTTTTTGGATTCCCCAGAAACGGGATATCCTTTGATGCTAGAAATGACATGAAAGGGGTGGATGAGTGGTTTTTCTACAAGTACTATTCATTTATTAGGGTTTATGGGACCACAGGGGCCCCACATATCTTTCCTTATTTCATTCTAGACCGATTAATAATGAGGGAAATAGTGTACCAAACAATGGGGTTTGGCATCACCACACTTTTGTAAACCAACAGTAAAAGAATGTGGCCAATCTTCCCTCTCCAATTTGGAATCTATTCTATCTCAAATGCTCAACACTCTAGGAACGTAGCTAAGACCTTGCAAGAGTTAATCTTGTGCTTAGGTGAGCCTAAAGGACATGATCCTCATGATATGACTATCAGTCACGATAGTTCTATTGGCCTCACTCATCCATATATTCACGTTGTTTATTTTGAGGAGGATAAATTTAAAGGAGTACTCTTGTATGATGAAGTCTTGCAACAATTGTCCCATGATGATACAAAGAGATAACTTGATCTTGAACAAGAAGAATTAAATATGGAAAATTTATCTCAATTGCAGTAGTTGTGTTAGCATGAACAAAATACAGGCAATTCCAAAGAACAAGAGAAGGCCCAAAAAGAAAAGCACCAGTAGCAGAAAAGGCTCCAAGTGGAGAAATATTATCAAAGAAGACAGACTGAGGAAAAGATCAAGATAGAACGTGAGTGTGCAACACATCAGATCGCTTTGCAGAATAAGAATGAAGAAGAAGATAAAAATTTAGCAGAAGACGAGGAAGTCAAGAGACTAACTAATGAATCACAAGCCAGGAAACTAATTGAAGAGGCAGAGGCAAAGCGATTGGCCGATGAGGATGAATCAAAGAGGAAATCTTATGATATTTTTAAGTAAAATTTAAACAAGATCGCAAGAATTCCATTGACACTGAACCTAGGCATTGTGAAGATACCTCCTCCAGAGTACAACCCCATAAGCTCCGTACCTGGGGACTCCTCCCTCTCTTCCCAAGCTCTCAATTTCGAAGGATCTATAGTCTTTATTGGAAAATACTACTCCTACAACATAACTAAAATAATCAAGAAGAGATTGGTGAAAATAAATAGAGGTGAAGACACCAAGTCTAAGTCATATACAGGAAGGATATTAAAATGGAAATTTAGGTTGATGCTAAAGAGAACGTGGTTCAAGCATCTTCAATGCTCAACTCCTTTGCAAGATTAAATGCCTCCTATGTTCTGGAGGTAACTAATTCCTTGAAGATTTCCAAGAACTGAGTAATAGAGATGGAAACAAAGTTTAAAGGCTTAAAATACCAATTCACCTTAGATATCTAGGAAGATATCAAAGCATTTGAAGGTATAAATTCTGGTAAGATCAATGGTGCCCTATAGGAACAAAGTGATCACTTGGATGAAGAGTTGGAAAAGAGGATGAAAATACTATGGGACACCCACAGGAATGAGTTAGAAGTGGAAAGACATAAACTCAATTCCTCTCTGGAAGAGACTAGAGCCTTGACATTTACTGTGGATTCCATCAAAACATAAGCACTGGCTGCCAATGAAAATTTAGCGAAGGAAAATAATGAACTACTTAATCTGTTGATCAACATATGAGTGGAGTGACAAGAACAACTTAATTTGTAGATGACTCTGATAGAGAATGAAGGAAGATATCGAGAATCTAGCGAGGATTTTGAGGACATGGTTAATGGTAGGACAAGAACCAACCCCCACCTACCTACCTACAAGTATATTCAAAAAGAGAAAGATTCGGGTAGCTAATTATTTTTGACACCAACAAACCTCTTCGTGAGTGTCTTCTCCACTCAAGGATTAGTTGCTAACACATGTGCACAATTGTGGAAATATGCTAATAATATCATCACAGAGGAAGGGCTACAACCAATGTGGTCTATTGATGAAATGACTTCTATCAACACCAGGGCGGTTGAACTGGAAGATCTGAAGAAATCCAACCAGACGAGGATTCAATATTTGATGTTATTTGATGAAAAATAAATTGAAGAATATATGTTGTTTCCTACCCGGCTCACTCATAAGATTCAATCCTTTGTAAAATCCACGACAGAGAAGTTATATTAGGAAGTGTATGCAAAAGTCTGTAATGGAGAATCGGTCTTAGAGATATTGCAATCGAGTAAGCTCGAGAGAATTTAAAAAAAACTAATCCACTTGGAAAGAATACCAAGACCAACAACATGAGTGGACCACATCATGAATATAGAATTCCTCACTTCTCTCCAGATGTTTTCTTCTTCTGATATTGTAATCTATTTTGGAATATGAAGAGTCCTTTTTGTGAAACGAATTAAATTTCTATGATTATCAATAAAAATGATTATAAAGATTAGCCCCTCATTGTATAAAGGGAGCACTACCCATTTAAATGGTATTTTGGGTTTTGGATGCTAGAAGACAATATTTTTGTTGCAAGTTAATTTGAATCCAAGAAACATTCTGAATTTGAAGATTATGGTATCGATGTGTGTGAATGAGATTATTTTGTTTATGCATCTCTTTGTTTGTAGTCTGTGAATGTTAGTTGATGAATAATTTCTAAATCAACGTTTACAATTTACAATTATCATGGTTTTTAGGATGAATACAACGATAGTATAATATCGTTAAATTTATCAATTCTTTTGTTCTAACAGAATATGCTATCAAATTTATGTATCACTTGTGTCACGAATTTGTTCTACTCAACTAATGCAAATTATTCACTGTATTTATTTATTTAATTAATTTTCTCATGATCGTGATAGATTAATTTAATAGTTTTATTTTAGATACTGGATCTTAGAATAATGATCATACCTCTTAGTTTAATTTTAGTTTAGCCATGTTTACTTCTTTTATCTTATTTTTTTTAATTCATCTAAGAACCTTTGGTTCTCAGATTCATATTTAGTTAGTATTTTAGTTAGTAGGTAACAGGCCAAAATATGGTTGGAAGTGCTACTCCAAAGGAGAGTGGGTCTAATTGAGACCTTCCATCAAGCATTTTCCCTCAATTGATTGAACAAATCATTTTGGTCTGTCAACATGAGTCTTGGAGATCTACTCCAATACTCTTTCTTTTAGAGGTTTTCGGTTCCTCACATATAACTTTCTCTTAGTTTTGGAGTGATTTTAGTGGAATTTTCCTCCATGAAATTGTAATTTAGAGGGGGTATTATGAAATTATAACACATAATAGATCAAGAGGAGGATTAGAGCAAGTAGGATTCACAATTCTAAAAGGAAATTCTTGCAACATAACACTAGCAATCTTCATCTTGTTAAAATGGATGACAAAGACATATATTTGTAGATATTCTTAGAGAAAAATATGAGTTTGAATGACAAACCACTTCAACATGAATGTAATAAATATAGGCATGGAGAAAGACTCTTCACTTGAATGATCTAGTTCAACTATCATGGATACAAATTGTCCAAGAATCTTCTTGAAGCATTTGTCTCATTGATGTGCCCTAAGATTAGCCAAAATCATGTTGTAATA
Source organism: Picea engelmannii (assembly GCA_009831015.1). Lineage (NCBI taxonomy): Eukaryota > Viridiplantae > Streptophyta > Pinopsida > Pinales > Pinaceae > Picea > Picea engelmannii. Next base: position 240,725 of record ML796669.1, read on the forward strand.
GTGAATTCATGACTTTTAAAGGATAAAGAGAAAAGTTACACATTTAATAAGTGAATAATAATGAAGGTATTCAAATGGTCAAATTAAAATTTCACTTATGAGCTTCATGTATAATTGCCATTTTCTCCATTGTTTTGAGCTCATAACTTGTCTTTGGATGTAATTTTCTATGACTTAGGGGGAGTTCACAAATTTGATGGACATTGGTGTGAAGGAATGCACACACATTCCTAGAAATGAACACTCTTTCTTAATCCTATAGCCTCAGTACTCACCGAACCACCACACACACTTGCCAAATTGTAATATTTATGAATGTCCACACATTCCTGAGAAGCATGTGTTCAGGAACAAATGTGTGTTCCTAAAAAAATTGAAATGAAAATAATGTGCACATGATTTAAGAACACATGCACATTCATAAAGAACGTGTGCATTATTAGGAACATGAACGTGTATGAGTTCTTTTTAATCCAAAATATATTTCTTTATCCCTCTCTCTCTCTCTCTCACCCCCCATCCCTCCCTCCTCTCTCTCTCTCTCTCTCTCTCTCTCTCTCTTGCTCGTTGTCTCCCCCATCTCTCTCTCCCTCTCCCTCTCTCTGCCTCCTCTTCCTCTCTCTTTTTGTCTCCATATTTTCTATAGTGGGAAAACCCCCCTATAGACTACACTAGGGTTCTAAAGTGCAGGCAGAACTAACCATCTAAAGTCTCCTACTTTTAACCACTATCCCAATGAAACCCCACATTCATATATAAAGTAAAAAGTATAGGGATCCGATAGTCTTACCTTGAACTCCACGTCCAGTGTTGATCCCAATGCGTTCGATTTCTTATCGACTTGAAATATCCTCCCAAGAATGACCTGCATTCATCAAAAGACAAACAAGAAACTGTGAACAAGCATTCTATATATGGATTAATGGGTTAGAAGTCATAAAAAAATGTAAATTGTACATAGAGATAAAACACATCATATGGCGGAATGACAAAAGTACTTCTTTATATTAATCTCATAATGTCCCTTACAAAATGAGATCGACGACTGCTCCTCGAACCTAGTCCTAGGCTCATCTTCACCAAGATCTAACTTCTTCCATGTATCATTCTTCTCTAAAACTTATCTCTAGAGAATAGGCATAGGTTTATGGATGAGGAAAAAGGGGCAAGAATGGGGAATTATGGCTCAAACTCACAATGTGGTTGCAAATTCTTGGGGCAAGGAGGGATTAGGAAATAGGCATATTTTCATTGGTTTCATGCTTCTCCTTAGAATGGGACCCCAAAGCCTTCTTTTATATGCCAAAAATATAGTTATTTGGTTGGGTGACGGGCTACAAGCGGTCAATTGGTTAGGAAACTACCCAAAAGCCCGTATTCCCTTGAATTTTTTTATTTTTTGCAACTTTTGTGGGTATATGCGGGCTGTAATGGTGCAACTAGTGTATGTATGCGGGCAATAATGGTGCAACTAGTGTACATATGTGAGAATTAGTGATGAAAGGTGTGTACATCTTCAAAAAATTGTTTTTTAAGAAGAGCTATTATGTATTTTCTTGGAAAATATCGTAAGTAAGATGTCCTCTTGCTCGGTATGCATGTTTGGTGCAAATTAGGGTTATAACAAAGGCCCCCTAATGTGTGAGGTTAGAAGAGCATATGATGGCCAAAATACATTACAAATATTTACCAATGTATGAAGCGAGTGAGACCAGGACCAAAATTCGGGTGGTGCCATCTGCAAAATAACAATTGTCTCACCGAGGCGGGCATACTCATGCTCGAGATGAAATAAATCATGGCTGCCAAACAAATACATTGCATATCCATGTCATATAACTATATAAAGTGTAGCTACAAATAGTACACAACATATCTACATCTCAAAATCAAAAGATATACATGAATAGTATCCATATTCAAGAAGATAACGATGCCTGATGGCTGGAGATGAGGTCTTCAAAGCTTAAGAAACAACTTAAAGATATTTTAAACTTGGGTAGGAGTGTAATGTGAGTGTACATCTTCAGTACCCAGAGGTATTCGACGACTTGTTGGGGAATAGACAAGAGGATCTTGGTGATCAGGTAGGGAACTTCATTGATTTTGAACAAAGACTTTGATTGGACTTTTGGGTTGGTCGGGCATGAGGACAAGAGACAAACTGCAGAAGGGATGACTCAAGTTGGGTAAAGATTTCCCTTGTACAATAGCACGATGAAAGATGAGACTCAGGAAGCATGAAATTGACATAAGTTTATGATGCATGAGGCAACGAAAACTCTCCATATGTTTGGAATAATAACCAAGTGGAGGAGGAAACAACTCCATGTTACAAGAACAACTCCCTAAAGTCATATTGAATCCCATATCTTGACGAACAAATGGAAGGATGTGCTTTTTCCAAGGGTGACTCATTGTGCTGCCATAAAAAGAAAATACTTTTCCCATTCTCTTTTTGGGGTATATTTGATTTTTTTGTCTTTTTTCAATATTTTGAAACCTTGAACATAATAAAATAATGCTACGTTACAAAGGAGGAACAAGTGTCACAAACATTCTAGTTCCAAGCGTGTGGAATGCACTCATGCTCAGAGAAAGGAAACATGTGTAGGAAAAGGACACTTGGGAAAATTCCTCCATGGGTCAAGGTGTCAAGACACAGAGGCAAAGTGCTAAAAGGCTTGCATATAAGGCATGCTTCAAAGGTTTATTTGAGAGCCACATGGAGCCCGCATTAAGCCAAAGACGTAGGAATGAAAATGCGATTAACAAGACACAATGATAACATCCTTCAATGTAATTTTAAACGAGCCCAGAGAAGGTAATCTCAAGGTTTTTTCATTTTTAGAGAGTTTGAAAAAGCACAAAAGAAGACTCCACTGGGGTACATTTTTCGAAGATAGTCTAGTCTATTTGAAAAAGGGATAAATTAGCATTGAGAAGACATCTATTCAAAACCATTTTAACGAGTGTGATAAAGACAAGATCACTCAGCAATCTTTTCAATTTTAAGGAGTTTGAAAAGAGATTAACTATGGTCTCACTGCCTTTTTCTAGATTTAGTCTCCTTAGCCCGAAAAATATGAAATTTACTGAGGAGAACTCTCCCGGCAAGATGGATCTCCTGAGGTGTGCATTTTTCCTCCTTAATATACAGGCTGAAAAAAGGGATAAAATCATGCGAGTAGATGTTTTTCTGAACCAATTAACGAGTGTGAAAGAACAAGGTCACTAAACGATCTTTTCAATTTTAAGGAGTCTGAAAAGAGCTTAACTATGGACTCTATAATGGATGTTCTTCTGGACCGGTTTAATGAGTGTGAAGAAACAATCTCACTCGATGATATTTTCACTTTTAAGGAGTCTAAAAAGAGCTTAACTATGGACTGCGTGGGGGTTCCTTTTTCGTAAATTTAGTCCCTCAGGCTCGAAAAAGGGTTAAACTTATACCTGATAATACTCTTCTAGAGAACTGAAGTTCCTAGAGTATACCTTTGTTCATACAATTGACCATTTGGACCGAAAAAGGGGTAAACTACCACCGAACATACGTGCCTTCAAATTTTAGTTTGGTGAGCATGAAGGGAAACAAGATTGCTCGAAAATATTTTCATGTTTAGAGGGTCTGAAAAGGGCTTAAAAGAAGACCCATTTGTTTTTTGGGAGTCCCGAGGGTGAGGCCAAGAGTGATAATACATCATACATGTGAAGGCTCAAACTCGTAATCAATACAAGACTAAAAGGACTACCGAGCTTATAGTCATTAGCGATGGCATGGACACCAAAATGTAACCAGGATCTACCTAGGGCCTGCATGTGAGGGTAGGCTCTACCAATAAATTACGACACTTCTAGAGAAGCAATGATGGTTTTGTGTTGCAATTCGGTGGGGTCGATCCTATGGTAAAGAGAAAAAGACAACAAGGTGCAACAAGTGGATCTGGAATCCTAACTTAAATGCACAAAGTTGGAAAAAAGAATTTTCAGCAAAGGACCATAAAAGTGCCCCAACTCCCAAAAAGTTCACCGAACCAAAATTAAAGTGTATCGTAACCTCCAATGAGAAACTCAAGAACCACGTTACATGATTTTCAAGACAGAAAACACAACAATGGGGGTTAGACAAAATGAAAAAAAGATCCAAAAAATTCTATAAATAGAAGTTGGCATCTCATTATCACCATTGCAAATTGAGAATTGACCAAAACGATAAAAACACCCCTTTGTGAAAGAAGTTGATTATGGGAGCTTCAGTGGATGAAACAAACTTTCGCTTAGACCAAGTAAGTACAAACTAGTCCCTCTTGCATTCCTAGTTTTCTTTTTTTCATTTCATTTTGTTTTTTGGAGGGGCACACACCTTTAAAAGGGTTGGTCGTGCATGTACGTGGGTTGTCCAAGCACAACTCGCATATCCACACAGGAAGTGAAAATGATGCCTACATACATACGCAACTGCCCTCAATACAACCCGCGTACATCCTCCAACATATGAAAAATTTTAAAAATGCATCATTTGACTCTCCTTTGAACTTGTGATTTTCTAGGATGTATGTCCATTGGAGAGAGATAGCATGAGGACATTGATTCAATGGTTGAGGAAGACCCGGTTGTTGTCGTTTCATTAAACCAATGCGGTTGTCGAAATTATTTTGGTGTCCACTCATGAGGGCACAACCCAGGCTGCTAAATGCCTTGGTGGATTACTGGCACCTAGATGCAGACAATTTTATGCCCGAGGGACAGTCATTGACTCCAATGACTGAAGATATTTATTTTTTGACTGGCCTCTCGAGGAGAGGGGAGCTAGTAAACATTCATTATTTTCCCTCTGGACCTCACAACATTTCTGAGTTGATCGAACAACACTGTGAGGTCAGAACAGATAAAGTGGATTCCCAGGTACTTATCCACAAAATCACCAACATATCACTGAAAGTGATAGTTTTACTTATTGGGTAGATTGTTGGATCTACAGCTTTACATTAGGCCTCCCAGGTGCATATGCATTGTGCAGTACAATTCTTAAATGCACAAGTGTTTGATTGGAGTACAACCATACTAGAGTGCATGAAGAGATAGATCACATAGTGTCGTGGGTGGAACAAAAAGAACGTCAGGTTCAAGACTATTCTTTTCTCTTTCTTCTTCAAGAGGGTACCCAGTCTTAGTCCCTAAAAGACTATACGAGGGCATGTGGCCTCCTTCTCAGTAGTGTGTAGGTGGGAAACATTGTTTCCACGACAGGGGGGAGGGAGGACCATCGAGGCCTTCAATGATATGTTTTTTTACTGTTGGTCTCAGCATATTCTAGATATAGAGGACTACGCCTATGCTGGGATCAACTTATCGAGAGATCCTGACATGCCCGTACCTCTTGGAGTGAAGTGAGGAGAATTAGGTATGTTTTTCTTTAAAAAAAAATTAATTTTTTATTTCTTTTATATATATAATTTCTTATGTGTACCATAGCACTTGAAAACTATGTATCTGTTATGTACTGATGTTGTACCAGTGCATCCAAGTGATTTTGCATGGAGTAGGTGTCGTCCGCGACCAGAGGCAGTAGAAGTAGTCACCAGACCAGCAACAACAACGAGTGTACCTCCAGCCGAAGAGGTTAAGAGAGTTTTGAGACGAGTGGAGCGGAAATTGTCCACACTCACTCATACTGTGCCTATGGCCGAGACCATCTATGCAACCTCATTTTGTTGGGGTGCCACAGACCTGGGTCCAGCTATTTCGGCATTTGGAAAACGTTGTAGTCCACTATGGAAGGGCCAACAAGCCTTGTGCTTAGATTAGGGTGGACCATCTACGTGTTGAGTGCACTCTTTGTATATTTTTGAGGGCATAAGCCTTGCTTTATATACCATACTCATTATTTTTTGAGGC
>ML796669.1:248313-291315 GCA_009831015.1 Picea engelmannii
TAGAATCCTTATCCATTTTTCAATTCTTAAATGAAAATAAAGAAATTACATTTATGTGAGACTCTAGGTCTTCTCTGATTTTCTTGACCTTGATCAAGTCATGAATGAACTCATTTTCCCTGAGCCTATGCTCCTGCATCAAAAGATGACATCAAAATGACACATCCATAAAACCAAAAAGATAAAAACTAAAAATGTATAAGAACTATACATATGTACAAGAAGTCACCCAAAGCGACCCACCTACAAGTAATACTTCTTGAGGTAGAGACCATTTCTAGGCTTCACTAAAGGTTTCCCTTCAAAATCAACCAGATGATAAGCACCCTTATTTAAAAATTCCTTCACAATGAACAGTCCGAACCACATGGGTTTTAACTTTCCTGCCCCCAGGGGATCCTTATCTTGGTCATAGACCAGGACAAGGTCACCTTCGGAGAAAATCCGAGGACGAATGGACCGATCATACTGACACTTGACTCTTTTCTTGTGAGCCTTGTTAGCCAAGGATGCATCATGCCGTTGCTCATCGATCTGCTCAAGATATAATACGTGTTCTTCAAGCGGTGAGGTGTCTGTAAATAAATGCATTGCCAACTTAAGAGATGGGATATGACATTCTATAGGAAAGAATGCTTCCAACCCGTAAACAATTTGAAAAGGTGAGAAACCAGTGGAAATCTTTACAAACATTCAGTAGGCCCACAATGCCAAGTATAACATCAAATTCCAATTTGACTTGGCCGAATTCGCTGTAGAATGGTCTTGTTCCACCTGACCATTCTCTTGTGGGTAATAAGGTGATGAATGTTCTTGCCTCAACCAAGATTCGATGTTAATTCATACATCATTTTGTTCTGAAATTGACTTCCATGGTCAGTGACAATCTCCTTCGGGATGCCAAACCTTGCTATTATCTGATTAACAGGAAGAGAGTTGATGTCTCTCCATCATCCTTGAATGTTTTCATAGCTTCGACCCACTTGGTAAAGTAGTCTACTACTATGATGATATAGCGGTGCCCCCTCATTGAGGGGGGGTGGCATGTAGTATAATCAATCCCCCACTTGGTGAAAGGGGAAACTATGATGATGGGAAACATGGGACTAGGATGTGCTCTCATCTTCCGTGAGAAGATATGACACAGGTGGTACTTCTTGACCGATTCAACACAATCTTTGATTAACGTCAACCAATAATTACTGGCTCGTAGAATCTTTTGGGTTGTTGCCAACCCAGATAAATGACCACCACATGCTCCAGTGTGGAATTCGTTAAGAAAAAGTTCTACTTCTTCATGGGTGAGATATCGACGAAGGATGCAATATATACCTCGAATATACAAAGTGTCTTTGAGAATAAGATAGTTTTTTTCCTGATAGCGTATACGTCGATGCTCGTCACGAGAATAATAAGCGGGACACTTCAAAGTCTAGAGATAGACTAGTATATCTCCATACCAGGGATCTAAAGATGTGATAAAAAAACATACCTCCTTTAATAGGAAACTCTTCAGGTATAACATCACATGACTCGACCAGAAGTTCTGATATGAGTTCTGCAAAGACCAACGACTTTTTGGATTTTGCCAAAACAAAATCCAAGTCAAATTCTTGAAGGATAACTATCCATCTACTGATATTTCTGCTGATTACACATCGTGTCAACACATATTGGAATGGATTCACAACGACAATGACAGTGGCTTTGCGAAATAGGATATAGTGACAGAACCATTGGACATCATGAACTGTTGCCAATGCAAGTTTCTCAACATGGGAGTAGTTGAGTTCTGGTCCAACCAGGCCTCGACTCAGGTAATAAATCATGGTCTCTTCAAACAAATTGTCCTCTTGAACCAAGACCATGTCAATGGTCGACTCTGCAGTGGCCAAATAGAATAAGAAATATTTATTATAATTGGTAGGCTGAAGCAGGGGGTTAGACGTGAGGGCCCATTTCAACGCTTCAAAAGAGCGTTGAGAGTCTTCATCCCAATGGAAAGGAACGTCCTTATTTAGTAAATGCATGAACCCTTTTGTGATCTCGGCATAGTTTGCGATGAAACAATGTAAACATTTTTCTTTTCCCTGTAAACTCTGAAGCTGAGGGACTGTGCATGGGGAAGGCAACTGAACTATCGCCTCAACCTTTAAAGGATCGGCCATGATCCATGTTGTCGAAAATATGAAACCTAATAGATGACCCAACATCACACAAAAACTGCATTTGTTTGGATTCAAGAAAATCTGATAGTAGCGACATCGCTCAAAGATAAGTCGGAGGTGTGTGGAATAATCAACTCTCTTATGATATCGTGACACTAAATCATCTAGGTAAGCCTTGAATAGGTGTTTTAGATCGTGGAAAGAACAGGACATGGCCCACTTGTTATAACCCTAATTTTCACCAAACATGCTTACCTAGCATCAGGCCATCTCAGATTCCTTCTTTGTCAATGCATTGCTGAACAACTCTTCTTAAAAACCTCTTTTATAAAGGCCCATGTGCCTTGCTCCATTACTGCACGTGTGTACACACTAGCTAACCCAAAAAAACCCGCGTGTACCTACAAAAGCACGAAAAAAGGAAAGTTGTTGATGGAACACACAACTTTGGGTGAGTTAACTAAACCTTCTGGCCATGCATGGTCGGGGGTTCGACCAAATACCTAGCTTCTTCTAACCTATAAAAGAAAGGTTATGGGTCCCATTTGGAAGAGGAGAATCATAGTAAATAAACTATACCCGATTGTGCATTCCCTTTGTCCCAACCCTTTATCCATCCTTGTGCAAAGAGAAACATAGAGCAAAGAAGTTGGAAGACAGTTGAAGAGGAGACCAGGACCAGGTTCATGGAGCAGTGGCCAGCTTCATCATTGTAAGTTGATTTGTTGAAGTTAATAATAAATAAGTACTTTTCCCGTCCCACCATATGAGGTTTTCATGGTTTATTGCATACTTGTTTATTGAATCTCTAACCTATTAATCTATATATCAAATGCATGTGGAGTTTGATGTTTGTCTTGTGTGAATGCATGTTAGCCTTGGGAGGAGAGCTGCAGTCCAAGAGTGATCAAGCATGAGGAAGGATCGATATCAAATGTTCGAAATAAGATATGGTCACTTGATCTTCTTAACTATGTATTTTCTTAAGAATAATGGCGATTAGGTCCGGGACGACGGTAGAAAGTAGAAATCTTTAGGTCTTTTCTGCATGCATTATTAAACCCTAAGTGCTAGTCTGTAGAGGGATTTCCCACTCACAACAGAATTGGCGACCATACTGGGGAGTTTCTAGGGTTTATCGAAATATTTTTTGGGTATTTTTAAGAATTGGGTTCATTCCTTATTTTTAAAGTTTCTGCAAAAGTTTGAGCTAACAGAGATTTTGGTCTTCCATACCAGTTATCTCTGTTTCTTTGCTTGACTGTATTTTGTTTTCTTTCGAGACCCACAAAGGTACACGCGGCCTGTATAAGGTCTGCACGCATGTACCCGCACCCTTCATTCTCACAACCCATGTGTACACGCTAGTTGAGGAAGTGTCAGTAGCGTGTATGATTCCAAAAAAAATCTTTTAAAGAGGCAGTTATCCTCTTCCCTGTCATAATTAGTCCTTCTCAGGGATTTTCTAGAACTCTTTCTAGTATTTGTTGTTTTCAGTCTATAGTTTAGGTTTCACCTCAGATTGGTTTGTTCTATGAAGTTTTCCTTGAATTGTTTTCTTTTTCTATTAAGTAAGTGTCTGGGTCTTCAAGAGATTTTGGTTCTCAGTACTAGTAGTCTCTGCCTGGGCTATCTTGCTTGGATTTTCATTTGTCTCAAATTTTCAGATATACATGCAACCTATATAAGGCCAACATGCCTGTACACGTGCTTTGAATTTACACAGCTCCCGTGCACACGCTTGCTGTGGAACTGTCAACAGTGTGCTTGTGGAGAGAATTTATGTTGAGGGTGAGGCAGTCATCCTTTCTTTTGATAAGAGTTATACCTATCAAGTTTGGGTCTCTGTCATAGTGGTCAGTAACTTAGGTTTGATCACAACAATAACTTTCTTTTTTCATTTAGAAGTTTTCCTCAAAAATTTTCTTTTATAGGGTTTTTAGACAAGTGTGAGAGTCCAATATTAATTTGTTTGTGTGTGATTTTTAAAGTGACTCTTTGTGATCTGTGCTTAGGCTAAAATTTTTCTTGGTTTTGACTTGTTGATATTTTTGCTTTTTGCTTTGTGAACATTCAAATAAAAAAAAATATATATATTTCATTGTTGGTTAAAAGGTGTTGTTTTGCATTAGTAACCAAGGAAAAGTCTTTGCTTTCATAAGTTATTGACGGTGTACTTAGATCATAAGTAGCTCGTAGTTGAGTGAAATCCTTCTTTGAGTTTGTTGTTCAAAGATTTTAGAATTTTTTTTAAGTTTGAAAAGTTGTTTAAGAGTTGAGTGAAGTAAAGGTTTTGGTTTCCATCTTTTTGTTTATTTTGCTTTCGTCTTTCAAACATCACTAGTTTCACTTTCATAACCTTTGACTTAATACAAGCCATAAAAATTAACACTAAATCTAAACTTAATTAAACTTTTTATGTTTGTAGGGTCAACCAACTAGTTTAGGGGTAGGGCCTTGAATTAGGTTGGAGAGGAAACTCTTCAAGGCCATTAAAATCAAACATTGGAGTCTGAGTTAGGGAGTGTCAAAGTCCAGTATCATGAAATTCATCTGGGACCCCCCTCTAACAAAGGGGATAAACAAGAGGTTTCATGTGGAAAGGTAGCGTATATAACCCCTCCAAAGTTGGACCAATCGTAGTGGAGAACACATATAGAGGGCTTGTCTTTGGATTCCGTCGATTGCATTTTCCTTGAAGCTTCGTGGGTCTCGAATCCATTCGAGGTCCTCAGTTGTCTTATGTACCACTTACTTTCGATACCCTTGACAGGTTTCGGGCTCAATACCTTTCTCATTGTGGTCTACCCGACTTTCGATTTTACTCGCCTAGTGACTGTTCACGCACTGGCAACCTAGTTGCCTATATTTTTAGGTACATACACAGGTGATTGCGGGGGTATACCATGGTACCTAGGACAGAAATCATGCCACCCTTTGTAGAGTATACCTAGAGGGTGCTTCCATGTTCTAGTTTCACTTACACTGATAAGTTTCTCTAGTCTTGGCTGTTGTAATTGTTCTTCCAATTAGTCTAGTGTTTGCTTGTTTTATCTTGTAGGGACTTTTTTAGTGTGAGTTGTTTTTTTCTTTTGAAGGAATAGACAGCGCTAGAGTGTCTTTGATCTTCTCACACAATGGAGGATCATGAGCTCCACCAACCATGAAGGATTTTGGGCCTATCACTGGTTACATTGGAGCCACCCCCGCCACCACTAAGGCGAAAGCTAGAGCAACAAGGGTCTTTTGAAGAAACCGGGTCACAAGAAATTGTGCCTGATCAACATCCAGAGGAAACGACCATGTTAGAATTTGGGGTGAAATCTCTTGGTCCACATGAAACTCCAACCACTGATATTTCAACACCCATCATCGTACCAATTCACCCTTATGAGTTCCAGATAGTTTCGCACGCAGCAATGGAAACAAATGTTGTCACTCCCTCTAGGAATTCTTCAATTCCCACTACGGTTGTCACCACAGGAGAGTTTCCACCTCCTAACCCACCGTCACCGGTTCGAGCCACCATAGTATCGACCACCTCTACCTTGCATAGTGGTCTGATCCCGTCTATGGCGGCGGCCACAACCCCTTTCACACCAAGTGCGACAGGCCCTCTGTTCTCATATGAGATGCCTATCTTAGGTACAAGTCATGTACTTTCCTACTCCACTTCACAAACTTTAAGTCTGGGGGCAGGGAGCTCTAATGATCCTCTGCAAGGCCACATGGGGGGCACTTCATCTTCTTTTAATGATTTCCCTTATGGGGGAGGTCATATACCTCCTTCGTCCCCTTCGCTCGGTGGCACGCATCAGCAATCCGTCGGGCCACCTGCACACCATAGTTTATTTAGAGCAGGGAGTCAAGGATCGCCTTCGCATAATATGCTAGTAGGTTCGACACCGTTTTCTTTGTTTGGTTCATTTGGTAACAACACATTTTTGTCAGTTACTTTCCTAACTGCAGGAAATCCCAGTTTTGGACAACCTATTCCTATGCAGGGCACTATTCCTGCACAGGGGGCAAACTAAAGAACTTCTTCCGCATCAGGGCCTTGGAATTCTTGGCAGGGATCCATTCCCTCATCAGGAATGTCGATCTAGGGAAATTCTTTTCACAATCAATGGAACCCCGGACAAGGTACTATGCCTATCCCCATGGGATCAACATGGGGAAACCCTTCCCAAAGTCCTCCGAATGTAATGCACGCCCATCCATCTACATCCTATTTTGGAAATCCGCTAATGATGTCTCCTCACACATAGAATCTGTATGCTAGTCATGGCCATGGTTTTTACTAGAACCTAGGCCAACAACCGAAATTTTCCTGGCAACCTGGTGCCAGTCAAACTCCAGGTCCCTTTTTTCCAGGTTATCACCAACAACCCAAACTACCTTTCCTGGCAACCTTGCATTTTCCAGACTTGACAAGGTTGTTGAATGACCCTATTTGTGATGATCTGTGTTGGCCCCCTATGCCGAAAAAGTTGCCTTCAGACATACCAAAGTTCGAAGCCTAGCCTAACAAAGATCCAGGCGATCATGTGACTACCTTCCATCTTTGGTGCTCATCTAACTCGTTGAAAGATGACTCCATACAATTGCGATTGTTTCAACGTACTCTCATTGATATTTTCGCGAAATGGTACATTGAGCTCGACCGCTCAAGATACTCTTCCTTCGGTGAATTGGAAATGGCCTTCCTAAACTATTTCCAATTACCTGTGAGATACAATGCTGGCACATAATTGTTGTGCAATTTTGCACAGACAAAAGAAGACCATATATCTGATCACATCCGATAATGGAGATGTCGAACGAGTTTAATTAAGGTGCTAATCCCACCAGCATTCCTGTTCAAGTGGTTCCTTAAGTCTTTTCTCCCACAGTTATCCAAAGACATCACAACATCAGGAGTGTTTTCCAAAGAAGACGCCATCATGAGAGATCAACAGCTTGAGCTCATCTATTCTCAGTCTGGTTTATTATACGAGATCTCACCAGATGCGCCACACTCAATACTTGATAAAACTAGACAGAGAGCTATACCACATGCCGATGGTATTGTTGGTTTAGCACAAACAAAGCCCATTGAGAAACTGACGAAGCAGTTGCAACAATTGTCTATACAACACACAGTGGCCAGAAAAACTATTGTTTTGGCTACTTCCCCTACTAAAACGTTGGATGTACACACAGTGCAATCAACGAATCCAAAGGCCACCCAACAGCCTAAAGGAAAGAAAAAACAACAAAAGAAGGGTAAGGGGGATAAGAAACCCACTAATAATTATGGTGAGGGAAACACTGAGAAACAACGGCGAGGTATCCATGCAACCTGTTCGTGAAAGACCACCCAACCCACCAATGTCCTCGGCTTGCAGAGGCCCAAAATTTTGTGACAGAACAACAACCTACTATGTTAACCAATCCATTTCAGCATGGGAAAAACCTAACTCAAGCCTCTACAAGTGTGGAAGGGGGAATTCAAGGACCCTCTCCATCTTTGAACAATCCCGCATCCGCGAATGTGTATATGATGAAGGGTGATGCTTTTATATCAACTAGAGCGCATGACTACAGTAAACCAAGCACTTTTGAGCAGGGAAAATAAGTCGAATTCCCATCTCTTCCTTTACAGATTGAGAATAATTTGGGCGAAATAATGACACACATCCCAAAAGGTAGGTTCAAAAAATCTTCTCACAACCCAAATGCAAGGGCCGCCCATAACTATTCTATCATGGAGGATTTGTCTCAAACCCCTTGTGCGATGTCCGCTTTGGAGGTCCTCCAAAGATACCCTTCCCAGAGGAAATTTTATTTAACCACTTTAGGATCTACTGAGACTTGTAATCCGGGTACCATCATGCTGGATACAACTGACTTAAAACCTTGTTTGCCTTACCACGTAGCGTTTCAGATAGTAGTGGCTCACCCCATGAAAAATTTTACTCGAAATATTTTCCGCATGGTGGTTGATGAGGGCGCCCTCGACATGCATTATGTCGTTGGCATGTTGGAAGGCCATTGACCAGCCCATTTTGTCTCCATCACCTACTCTTCTCACTACTTTCGACGATCGTTCATTCCGACCACATGGCATCATTCCCTCTTTCCCTATGCAGTTAGGAGGGAATACTGTGTGCGTCAAGGTAGAAGTAGTCGATGTGTCCCTTGACTACAATCTCTTGTTAGGAAGGAGTTGGACTTATGCCATGCAAGCAGTGGTTGCTACAGTTTTTTGAGCCTTGTTGTTTCCACATGAGGACCGAATTGTGACCATTGATCAATTATCTTTCTCCAGACCTGACCCTTCATTGGGGGTATCCACAGTCCTGATGATTGATAATCCTCAACCAGGCGTAGTCAACGTAGGGGTTGGTTTGTGCCCATCTTTGACGGGTACCTTCGATTACCCGCCCCCTCAAGGCGATGTCAAGTTCATATCCGACCACCATAAGGTTGAGATTTTCCAAGTTTCGTCATTTTGCATGACTTACTTCATCAATCCGTGGATACTTCCTTCCCCATCAGCCACGATGGATGGGACAGGGCACCCGGGCATGTCCATGCCCTTGTCCCTGCTGAAGTAGTGTACTCTTTAGTCCAGCAAGCTTCAGTCAACACAGATCCAACTCCTGCACAAAAGTTAGATCCGATTCTAGATCCTATTTGGGCTCAAGGTTCTCTCGCTGACACCGATTCATTAGACTTAATCTTTCCCTCTGATGAAGCAATAATTGAAGTAATGACTAGTCCAGACAAACCCTGGGATGATCTTCATCACAGATCATACTTCCTCCCAGAGTTAAGCAGAATCGAAGCCCGAGAATTCACCTTGACTATGACTGGAGATAGGTCTTGTCCTATTAATCCCTTAGCTACACACGAGGTCTATGTTGAGGGTAATATGGCAACCATTGCTGAAACCACACCGATCAATATCTGCAGAACCCCTGGCGTCGTGGAGAATGTTTTCGTCGGAGCTGACTGCTCCCCTAGAGAGATTCAAATCTACACAAATCTATTTAAAGAATTCTGCGACATTTTTGCCTGGTCTTACGAGGAAATGCCAGGCATCGATCCAAAAATAGTCGAACATGAAATCACAACTTATCCAGATGCCAGGCTTGTACAGAAAAATATTGGTCTAGTTAATCCGAGGAAAGCAGTAGCCATTAAGGTTGAAGTTGAGAAACTACTAAAATCCATTTTTATTTATCCTATCCATTTTACCCAATGGATGTCAAATCTCATGCCATTCAATAAAAAACAAGGCATGATTCATGTATGTACAGACTTCCGTGATTTGAACAAGGCCTGTCCAAAATATAATTTTCCCACACCATTCATCGATCAAATAATTGATGAATGTGCGGGTTGCAAGGCCTTCTCTTTCATGGATAGTTTTTCAGGATATAATCAAGTACAAATCAAACTCGAAGACCAGCACAAAACGAAATTCATTTGTCCATGGGGTACATTCATGTATCATAAGATGCCTTTTGGTCTCAAAAATGTTGGGGCGACCTTTCAGTGGGCCATGTCTTTTTCTTTCCATGACCTCAAGCATATAGTCAAGGCTTATTTAGATGATATAGCATCTCAATCTCACAAGAGAATGAATCATCCCACACACCTTTGACTTATCTTTGAGAGTTGTCGCTACTTACAGATTCGCTTGAATCCAAACAAGTGTAGCTTTTGCGTAACATCAGGACGTTTGTTAGGTTTCATAGTGTCAAAAATAGGGATCATGGTCAATCATCTCAAGGTTTCATATGCGCTTACTGAAGAAATATTTTCCTTTTCATTGGGATGATGCCGCTCAACGTTCTTTCAACAAGTTGAAACATGCCCTCATGACTGCCCCTCTCCTTTGGCCACCTAACTATAACAAAGATTTATTATTATATCTGGCTCAATAGAGTCAACCATCAGCATGGTCTTGGTTCAGGAAGATGAATTGTTCTCAGAATATGTGATTTATCACCTAAGCCGAGGCCTCGTAGGACCGGAACTCAATTATTCTCATATCAAAAAACTTGCGTTGGCAGCAATCCATGCTGTTTAATGATTCTGTCATTATGTTCTATTTCGCAAGACCATCATCATTGCTGTCGTGAATCCATTCCAGTACATATTGACATGATGGGTAATAGGTGGAAAGATCAGTAGATGGATAGTCATCCTCCAGGATTTTTACTTAGATTTCACTTCAGCGAAATCCAAAAAGTCATTGGTCTTCGCAGAACTTATTTTAGAACTTCCGGTTGAGTCAGGTGATGTTGTTCCCGAAGAGTCACCTATCAGAGGAGATATGTTTTTGATCACATCTTCATATCCCTGGTATAGAGATATACTTATCTATATCCATACTTTGAAGTGCCCTACCTCTGCTTCTCATGATGAACGTCGATGTATACACCATCAGGATAAGAATTATCTCATACTCGATGATACGTTTTATCAAAGAGGTGTCGACTGCATCCTATGTCGATGTCTCACTCACGAAGAGGAAATTATCGTGCTTAACAATTGCCATACCAAAGCGTGTGGAGGTCATTTGTCTGGGTTGGAAACAACCCAAAAGATTCTATGAGCAGGTTACTTCTGGCTGACACTAATCAAAGATTGTATTGAATCGGTCAAGAAGTGCTACTTGTGCCAGATCTTCTCTCGGAAGATGAGGGCACATCCCTCTCCGATGTTTCCTATCATCACAGTTGGTCCCTTCACCAAGTGGGGGATTGATTACACTACATGTAACCCTCCTTCAGCAAGGGGGCACCATTATATCATTGTAGCCATAGACTACTTCACGAAGTGGGTCAAAGCTAGGACAATGTTTAAAGATTATGGAGAGACTGCAACTCTCTTTTTATTCAACCAGATAGTAGCAAGGTTCGTCATCCCGAGGGAGATTGTCACTAACCATGGAAGTCACTTTTAGAACTAGATGATGACAGAGTTAACATCAAATCTTGGGTTACGGAAAGAACATTTGTCACCCTACTACCCCCAAGAAAATGGTCAGGTGGAAGTTGTAAATAAATCTCTTAAGACTATCCTACAACGAACGATCAACTCAACCAAGTCAAATTTCCATTTGATGTTATACTTAACATTATGGGCTTACCAAACGTCTATTAATACTACAACTGGTTTCTCACCTTTTTAACTCGTTTACGGGCTAGAAGCAGTCTTGCCCATCGAATGTCAGATCTCGTCCCTAAATTTGGCAGTACGATTATTGCCAGATACTTCTCCACTTGAAGAACGGTTATTATACCTTGAGTGGCTCAATGAGCAGCATCATGATGCGGCCCTAGCCAATGAGGCTCACAAACATAAAGTCAAGTGTCAGTATGATAGGTCTGTTCATCCTCATATTTTCACTGAAGGAGACCTTGTTCTGGTCTATGACCAAGATAAGGACCACCTGGGGGCAGGAAAATTCAAACCCATGTGGTTCAGACCTTTCATCATAAAATAAGTTCTAAAAAAGGGCACTTATCGTCTGGTTGACTTTGAAGTGAATGCTTTGGTAGAGCCTAGAAATGGGCTCTACCTCAAGAAGTATTACTCATAGGCAGGTCACCGTGGGTAACTTTTTGTAACATATGTATATTCTTTGTACTTTTACTTTCTAGTTTCTTTTAGTATTATGGACATGTCGTTTTTGATGTTATCTTTCATCACTGTGGCAGATGTCAAGTGAATCCGAGGTGTTTTTTGGGTACGCAGACGGTGCTAGCTAGCACACTTGAAGGCTTGCCTCCGCAGCTTGGGTAATTTTTACACCTCGAA
Organism: Picea engelmannii; assembly: GCA_009831015.1. Lineage (NCBI taxonomy): Eukaryota > Viridiplantae > Streptophyta > Pinopsida > Pinales > Pinaceae > Picea > Picea engelmannii. The sequence goes on from ML796669.1 coordinate 260,298, forward strand.
GCCAGTTATTATCTTTCGGAGGTATATTCTTAGGTGACACCACAAATAATGTCGCCGAGTATAGTGCAATTATTGAGTTGCTTCATGATGCCTTGTCATTTGGTATCTCTCATCTCCGGGTCTATATCGATGCTCAGCTTGTTGTGTCTCAATTAAATAGAGTCTACCATGTTCATGATCCGACTTTACACCAATGATTCCTTAGGGTACGTCTCTTAGAAGGAAGCTTTGATTATATTACATATTTTCATGTTCCTAGGAGTTTAAACCAAATTACAGATACTCTAGCTAATCAAATTTTAGATTGGCATCTTGCACACATATGAAAGGACGTACACGTAAACATGTAAATACATTTTTAAAGGAAAAGATGATCCATAAGACACAAAAAGACATAAAAATCCATATATAATATCATCGTCACCAGAGTACATAGGTGGACGCAAGCGCCTCAAAAATATGACCAATAACGAGTCATGGGGCTTATGCCCTAAATATATATATACAAGTAGTGCTCTCAGCATGTGAAAAGTCTAACTAAGGTCAGGGCCTGTGGGCCCTGTTGTACTGATCAACATCGTTTTCCAAACGTTGAAACAATCAGACCTATGTTCGAGGTGGCCCCACTACATGAGGCTGCATAGAGGGTGGAAGATCCTCAATCTCTTCCATAGGGACCATGCGAGTGATTGAAGTAAATTTTCCCTCGACTCGCGTCAACACCCTCTCAGCCTCCCCGGCTGGAAGCTCTCTTGTTGTTGTTGGTCCCCCTACGACGGTGGGTGCAACCCCTGGCCAAGGACGATGCCTATTCCTCACATAGTCCACATGTCGCACTGGTCCCACATCTTCACACAATAGACACATATCCATAAAAAACTCTGGTATAAAAAAATGATATATAACAAAAACAACATAAAAATTACATATGTTTCACAAAAAAAAACAACAACAAAACAATGATGTAAACTTACCTATCTCTCCTTGCTCCTCACTAGGAGGTATTGGTATATCACGATCTCTCAAGAAATCAATACCAACATAAGGGTAATCCTCTATGACTGGGATTTGTCGGGACAACCAAGAAAACAAATCATCGTCGAAGGACTCATTGGTCCTTCCACCACCCTGTCGTGGTAGTAACACTGCCCATCTACAAACTGCAGGAAGAGAGGCCTGATGTCCTCGTACCACTACTCGAGGACTGAAGCTCAAAACTCTTTCAAAGAAGAAAGATCATATAATGGTCCCGAACTTGAAGTTCCTCTATGTCCGCGACCGACAATCTGTCAACTGCCTCTTCATACAATCTAGAAATGTTGTGCTCCAATCAAATATTTGTGCATTTAAGAATTGGACTGCACAGTTCATCTATCCACGGGATGCCTGATGTAGAGCCATAGAACCAGTAATCCTCCCAATAATGAACACAATCACCTACAACGATAAGTTAGTAATCTTGCTTATGGGCACCTGTGAGCTCGATCAGTCTGTACGAGCCTCACAGTAAAGTCCTATCAATTCTTCTATGTTATGCGGCCCCAAAGGAAATGTCTGAATGTTGACTGGTTCCCCTCTCCTGGAGAGGCCATTCAAAAAATATATGTCCTCTGTCGTGGGCACCAGTGAATGCCCCTCTAACATAAAGGCCTCTGCATCCAAATGCCAATAATCAACCAAGGCATTCAGTAGCCTAGGTTGTGCTCGCATAAAAGGACATAAGAAGAACTTGAGCAACCCATGTTGCATTAAGGAAGCCACAACATTGGCGTCTTCCCCGACCAACTCACTAACCTCCTCATGCTCTCTTTCTCTCCAGTGAACATACATCCTACAAAAAACCAAATTTCAGGAGGGTTAACCCCTATTTTTAATTTTTTTTCATTCAATAAGGGGATCCATGCAAGCTATAATGCTGACAGTTGTGTGTACACGCTTGCAGTTTTTACTCTGCTCGAATGTACACACGACCTTTCCTAAGATATCCCACATGGACCTAGGGCCGACCTTTTGAGGGTCGATGCCCCCCCAAAACCTAGATCCCAAAGAAAAAATAAATATTTAAATTGCAAGAGGAGAGAGTTTATACTTAATTGGTCTAGACAGATGGTCATTTCGTCCACTGTAACTCCCAGAATCACCACTTTTATCAAAGGGGGTCTTTTTCTCTAGATTCAATTTCTAAATCAACAATGGTGATAATGAGCTGCTAACTTCTATTTATAGACTTTTTGGCCTCTTTTTGTGATTTTTTGGCCCCCCTTATCATTTTCTTTAAACCAAAAACCATTTAGAGTGGTTCAGGAGTTGCATTAGAGGGGTATGATCGAGTATTAGGGAATTTTTTTTGGAGTTTTGGGTAACTTTTGATTGTCCGTGGAAAAATCTCAGATGATCAACTTGAGCATATAGGTTAGGTTTCTACCTTGACTTTTGTATCTCGTTGTTTTTATCCCTTTGCCATAGGATTTATACCATCAAGTTGCGACAAGGAACCATCATTGTTGCTTTAGTAGTGTCGCGAGTTGGTGGTAGAGCTTACTGAAACATGGATTCCCTAGATAGATCCTGGTTGCATTGTGGTGTCCATGTTGTCTCTAATCACTGTAGGCTCGAGAGTCCTTGTTGTTTTTCCTGATTATGAGTTTGAGCCTCATTTGCATGATTTCTTTTCACTCTTGACCTCACCTTCGGGACTCCCAAAAGACATAACAGGTCTTCTTTGAAGCCCTTTTAAGACCCTCTAAACATGAAAAGATTGTCAAGTGATATTGTGGCCTTTCATGCTCGTTAAACTAAAATTTGAAGTCACGTCTGTCCAACGGTATTTTACCCCTTTTTCATTCTGGATGGTCAACTATACGAACAAAGGCATACTCTAAGGAACTTTAGTTCTTTAGAAGAGTACTCTCAGGTATCATTTTAACCCTTTTTTGGGCCTGAGGGACTAAATTTACGAAAAATGAACCCCCACAGAGTCCATAGTTAAGCTCTTTTCAGACTCCCTAAAATTGAAAAGATCGTTGAGTGACCTTATTATTTCACACTCGTTAAACTGGTCCAGAAGAACATTCCTGACGGAGTCCATAGTTAAGCTTTGTTTAGACTCCTTAAAAATGAAAAAATGGCTGAGTGATCTTGTCTTTATCACACTCGTTAAAATGGTTTTGAATAGACGTCTTGTCGGTGCTAGTTTACCCCTTTTTCAAACCGACTAGACTACCTTCAAAAAAGGTACCCCAATGGAGTCTCCTTTTACGTTTTTTCAAACTCTAAATATGAAAAATCATCGAGCTTACCTTTTATGTGCTCATTAAACTTACATCAAAGGATGTTACCATTGTGTTTTTTGTTAACCATGTTTGCATACCTACGTCTTTGGTCTAATTCCAACTCCATGTTTCTCTCAACTGAACCATTTGAAGCATACCTTATACGCAATCCCTGTAGCACTTTGCCTCTGCGTCTTGACACCTTTGGCCCCTGGAGGATTTTTCTCGAGTGTCATTACTCTAAACATCAATATTGTCCTTGTGCCTTGAACTTGTATGTTTGCAACACTCATTCCTCCTTTGTAATGTAACATTCTTTTATTCTTTTTCCAAAATTATTGAAAAAGACAAACAAAATCAAATATACCCCAAAAAGAGGAGGGGAAAAGTATTTTCTTTATTGGAAGCATAATGAGTCGCCCTTGGATAAAGCAAATTGGTCCACTTGTTCGTCAAACTCTTGGATTTAATATGACCTTAGGAAGCTCTTCTCGCTACATAGAGTTGTGTCCTCCTCTGTTTGGTTATTCTTCCAAACATATGGAGAGTTTGTGTTGCCTCCTGCCTCGCAAAATTATGTTAATTCCATGCTGCCTGAGTCTCATCATTTGTCGTGCTATTGTCCAAGGGAAGCTTTTACCAATCTTGAGTCATCCCCTCTGCAGTTTGTCTCTTTCCCTCATACCTGACCATCCTAAATGTCCAATCAAGTCTTTGTTTGAAATTAATGAAGCCTTTAGTCCGATCATTAAGATTCTCTAGTCCATGACTGACGAGTCGTCAAAGACCTCTGGGTAGTGAAGTCGTACATTCATATTACACTCCTACCCGAGTTTTGAAGATTTTTGAAGTTGTTGCTCGAGCTCTGAAGACCTCATCTCCAGCCATCAAGCCTTATCAGCTTCTAAGAAGATGGATACATTACATGTATATCTTTTTGATTTCGAGATGTAGCTCCGCTCTATATTGTTCGCGGCTACACTTTATATAGTTATATGACATGGATATACAGTATATTTTATTGGTAGCCATGATTTTATTTTATCCTGAGCATGGGTATGCCTGCCTCGGTGAGACAATTATTATTTTTGCAGATGGCGCCTCCCGATTTCTGGTCCCCGGGCTCACTTGTTCGGCACATCAGTAAATATTGTTAATGTATTTCGGCCATCAGACGCTCTTCTGACCTCACACATTAGGGGGAATCTGTTATAACCCTAATTGTCACTAGACATGCTTACCTGGCATCAGGCCATCTCAGATTCCTTCTTTTCCAAAGCACTGTTGAACAACTCTTCTTAAAAACCTCTTTTATAAAGGCCCACACACCCTGCTCCATTACTGCATGCATGTACACGCTAGTTGACCCAAAACAGCCCGTGTTTACCTACAAAAGAACGAAAAAAGGAAAGTTGTTGACGAAACACACAACTTTGGGTGAGTTAACTTAACCTTCCTTCCATGCATGACCAAGGGTTCAACTAAATACCTAACTTCTTCTAGCCTATAAAAGAAAGGTTAGGGGTCCCATTTGGAAGAGGAGAATCATAGTAAAGAAACTATACCCGATTGCACATTCCCTTTGTCCCAACCCTTTAGCCATCCTTGTGCAAAGAGAAAGATAGAGAAAAGAAGTTGGAAGACAGTTGAAGAGGAGCCTAGGACCAGGTTCTTGGAGTAGTGGTTGGCTTCATCATTGTAAGTTGATTTGCTGAAGTTAATAATAAAGAAGTATTTTTCCCGTCCCACCATATGAGGTTTTCATGGTTTATTGCATACTTGTTTATTGAATCTCTAACCCATTAATCTATATATCAAATGCATGTGGAGTTTGTTGTTTGTCTTGTGTGAATGCAGGTCAACCTTGGGAGGAGAGCTACAGTCCAAGAGTGATCAAGCGTGAGGAAGGATCAATATCAAATGTCCGAAATAAGGTATGCTCACTTGATCTTCTTAACTATGTATTTGATTAAGAATGATGGGGATTAAGTCCGAGACGACTGATCCAGGGGATCAAATTTTGCTCAAAATTCAAAGTTCTCGGAATCGCTTCAAATCGAATGGGTGTGTAGGCCTCGTTGTCACGAACCCAACACAACTCAAACAGGTTCAAATGGACATCGGATGAGTGAGATATCACGTTCTGTTCAAATTTTCAAACAGGCAAAAAAAATGTGTTGACTGTATAGTCCGTACAGATGATGAGTTGGCAAGGTCATACAACACGTGGCAGATGTTGAGTTGGCAGGTCCATACGACACGTGGCAGGTGTTGGTTGGCATTCATGTGGACGAATTAGCATTCGACACGTGGCATATTTGTGGCAAATGGATTGGTGACACATGGACCAAGCAAGGGCTGCCACGTGTCACCTGGTCAATGGTTAAAAATTTTGGAGTCTACAAGACTCGACCCCGCGACCTCCGGGTAGGGGTATATCTTTGGGAAGGGCCACCCAACCGGTGCGCCCACCATTAGTTCTTAACATATATATGGTTTTAAAAATATTTGAATTTGCATTGTTTTGGTTTAGGCGCGGTCCAGGCCGGGGCTAAGCCCCGACCCCCAGTCACATGTGTTTTTCCATATAACCACCACTGCATGCACGCATTCAAACCTCGCGTGCTTGGACAATTGGCGTTAACCACAAGTTTTAACTTGGCCCTTTTATGTGCGTAGATGCGGTCATATGACCCATATGCCCAACGGCTTGCGGTTAGGGGGCTAGGTTCCCTAACCATATTGCAGTTTGCGTGGTTTTTTGGTTATGCACCCGGTGTTAGGTTTTAGCACGGAAATGAGAGCATAGGCTAGGTTGGACACACAGAGGTGCAATTTGGCGATCCAAAGACAACAAGTTTGAAGGGGAACTTCCAGGAAGCCTATCTTCTTCAATTTTTGGCCAAATCAGGTGCCGAAAAAGACTAGCTAGGGTTTTTTGGACGTTTTGAAGCCATTGGAGCCATCTATTTGGAATTTTGAGCAATGAAAAGCACATATTTTATCACTTTGAGAAAATAATATAAAATATACATTGGAAGCTAGACCAGGAGATCTATCCCAAGAGAGGGGTGAACTCCTTTATCATTTGTTGTGTTATGTGTTTACTATTCACTGTTATGTGCTTCTTATTATCTGCATCTTGAATGTGTAATTTCTATAAAAATTGTGTTTGCAAATTGATCCTTTTGCATAAGAACACTTGAATTAAAAATTGCTAATATTTTCAAGAATACAAGCCTTTATCATTTTCAGATCAAGTTGGTATCAGAGCTTAGGTTTTTGAAGGCTTGATTATTTGCAAGTGTTTTGTTTTCTGATGCTCAGAAGGTTGAAACTCACAAGAGGATAAGGTCAACTTGTAGAGCCAAGTTCTCATCCTTCAATAAGAAAAATTATATCATCACCTCAAGCTTCAAGGAGTCATTCAGCAAGTATGGCTCATGAAGAGAGTCATGAAAATATTCCTATAGAAGATGAAGATCTCAGAAAGGATTTCATGGAAATGAGAGAAATGATGAAAGTCTTGGTGGAAGAAAGGAATACAAGGTTGCAAGGTGAAGGATCCAACCCTTCAAAGAACAAGGGAGACAGTGGTGATAAAACTCCAAAAGGAAATGGAGGGAATGGTGCTTCCCCACCTCCCTCACCTCCATCTTCCTCTTCTTCTACCAGTTCACAACCTCCTCCAAATCCTCCAAAGGGAAATGGTAAAATTCCTCCACAAATTCCTTTGTTAAAGCTTGATATTAAATTTGAATTGCCAATGTACAATGGAGAGGTAAATGTTGAGAAATTAGATAACTGGATTCGTCAGATTGAGGTGTATTGTAGGATACAAAAAATTCAAGATGATGAAACTAAGATTCAACTTGCTTCCTTAAGATTGGATAGTGTAGCACTCATTTGGTGGAAATCCAGGACTCAAGAGGACATGAAGAAACATGGTAAAATTTTAACCTCTTGGAATGATTTTATTGTTGCAATTAAAAAACAATTTTACCCATTGGCATATATGCAAAAAGCTATTATGGATTGGCAAAATTTTAGACAAGCTAAAGGGAAAAATGTGCAAAGATTTACTCAAGGATTTAGGAGAAGAGATTTGGTTTTGGAAGTAGATTTGTCTTCTCAAGAAACTTTACTCAAATACATTGGAGCTTTACATAGTTACTTGAGACATACAATACTCATGTTTAACCCTTCAAATCTAGATGAAGTTTGTGTTCAGGAAACTCATTTGGAAGCAAGAGGAAGGAATGAAACTCATGAGGGTAACAAGAAGCCTTTTAGTCATGGAGACAAATGAAAGAGGAAGTTCAAGGGCAATGGAAAAAATAATGTTGTTGTTAAGAAAGAGGGAGAAAAATTTACATGCAAACATTGTTCAAAACATGTCCATGATGAAGACCATTGTTGGAAACTTCATCCTGAAAGAAGACCCAAAAAGTTTGGCAACAAAGGGAAGTCAAATACTTTTGCAACCATACAACATGATTTAGGTTCTGATTCGGGTGATGAAACAAAGATTACAGCCATGGGTTATCAAGGTAAGCGTTTTATTGCAAGTACTAGTTCTTCAAGTAACAGTAATCTCAATGAAACTCGACAAGAAAAAGAAAGAATATAACTTTTTGACATAAGGGTTGTTTCAAAGCATACCAAGATAGATACTCTTTTTGATACTGGATCTCAAGCAAACCTTATATCTGAAGACACTGTCAAGAAGTTAAAATTGGAGACTATTCCACATCCTAAACCATACCCTCTCGGTTGGATATGTGATAATGCTAAATTGCAGGTGACAAGAAGGTGTAAACTTAGGTTTGCCATCACTGCAAATTTTATAGATGAGGTAGAGCTTGATGTTATTACTTTGGATATCTGTGGTATTGTGTTGGGAAGTCCATATTTATATGATAGAAGAGTTATTTTTCATCGTCATGAGAATAAGTATCACTTGTTTAAAAATGGAGTTGAGTACATTGTTAGAGCACATTCAAAGAAGATGAATTTGTCACTTGTAAATGTAGGACAAATGAAGAGATTAGTCAATGCTAGTAAGAATTTTTTTCTCTTGATGATTAAACCCAAAGATAATATTGAAAATGAAGTTTTTCAAGGTTGTGATGCAAAGCTGAAATCTGATCTATATGAGGTTGTTAACCAATATGATGAGATGTTTCAGGAACCAAAGGGATTACCTCCAAGAAGGGGTATCCAACATGAAATACAATTGCAGCAAGATTGTTCTCTTCCAAACATTGGTATGTACAGGATGACAGTCATGGAGAATGATGAAATCAAAAAACAAATCCAAGAGTTGCTTGACAAAGGGGTCATGATGCCAAGTACATCACCATGTGGATCTCCAATTGTGTTAGTGCCAAAGAAAGATGGTACATGGTGTATGTGTGTGGATTTCAGGGCCTTGAACAAGATTATGGTAAATAATCGCTATCCTCTTCCTAGAATTGATGATTTTCTTGATCAATTGAAAGATGCTAAGTATTTTACTAAGTTGGATTTGAGAAGAGGATATCATTAGATTAGGATTGCTGAAGGAGACACATGGAAGACAACTTTCAAAACAAAGCAAGGTTTGTTTGAGTGGATGGTAATGCCTTTTGGACTTTGCAGTGCTCCTGCTACTTTCATGAGAGTTATGAATGATGTCTTAAGGCATTTTCTTGATGATTGTGTTATTTTCTACTTGGATGACATTTTTATTTTTAGCAAATCTCGTGAAGAGCATGTTAAGCATGTGAAAAAAGTTTTAGATGTTTTGAGAAAAGAAAAGTTGTTTTTGAAGATGTTTAAATGTGAGTTTGGAAAAACTTCACTTATCTACTTGGGGAATATTGTTGGTGGAGGCGAATTGAAAATTGATCCCTCCATGGTAAAATTCATATTGGAATGGCCCAAGCCCAACAATGTGACAGAGGTAAGGAGCTTTTTGGGAGCAACCCAATATTGGAGAAATTTTATTGCTAATGTTTCTTCAATTGCATCTCCATTACATGCAGTGACAAGTGTCAAGCAAGTTTTTCAATGGGGAGGCAAGCAACAAAAGGATTTTGATACTTTGAAGGAGAAAATCAGTTCAGCCCCAGTTCTTGCACTTCCGAATTTGAGACAACCTTTTGAAATCCAAACTGATGCAAGAAATTATGCAATGGGAGCAGTCTTGTTACAACATGGTAAGCCCATTTGTTTTCATTCTGAAACTTTTAATGGTGTCATGATTAACTATCCTACTTATGATAAGGAGTTGTATGCATTGGTGCAAAGTGTGAAAATATGGAAACATTATTTGTTGGGGAAAGAAACCATTGTCCACACAGATCATCAACCACTGCAATACTTACAATCACAAACAAAGATACAACAAGCAAGGCACTTCAGATGGATGGGTTTTCTACAACAATTCCACTTGGTCATAAGGTATAAGAAGGGAATTTATAACAAATTTGTTGATATTCTTTCAAGGCCTATTATTAGTGCTTCAGTTATTCTTAAGAATGGTTTTTTCATGCATGAGAGCTATGTTGAGCAATATGCTTTAGATGCTGATTTTAAAGAAGTATATGCAAGTTTGTGTCATTCTAACCATGTTGAGGAATTGCATTACCATGTGCATGATAATATTTTGTATCATCTTGGCAAGCTATGTATTCCACAGGGTCAAAGAATCAACATAATAGGAGAAGCACATTCTTCTCTTATTGCTGATCACTTTGGTATAGATAAGATGGTGGCTAATTTGCAAAGGTACTGCTATTGGCCTAAAATGAATGAAAGTGTTTCAAGATATGTTCAAGGATGTTCATTATGTGCCACAAGAAAACCTAGCAATAGAAATTTGGGTTTGTATACTCCACTTCTGGTTCCTTCTCTTCCTTGGGAAAGTATTTCTATGGACTTTGTAGGAGGTCTACCTATGTCTAAAAGAAATCATGATTATCTTTATGTTGTGGTTGATCAATTTAGAAAAATGTGTATTTTGATGCCTTGTAAGAAGTAGGTTACAGCTGAGCAAACAACACAAATGTTCTTTCAGCATTTTTGGGTACATTTTGGATTGCCTAAATCCATTATTTTTTATCGAGATTCTCGATTTATTGGAAACTTTTGGTCGAGTTTATGGGCACTCATGGACACCAAACTGAAAAAGAGCACAACTTTTCATCTGCAAACCGATGGTCAAACATAAGTGGTCAATAGAACAATGGTGCATTTTCTTCATGGTTATTGCAGCAAGCATCCTAAACTTTGGGATGAGCATTTACACTACATTCAACATGCTTACAACCGAGCTAAGCACTCTTCAACTCAAACATCACCATTTGAAGCATGTTTTGGATATTTGCCCAAATCTCCTTTAGATTTTATCTTTGGGAATGATATTGCTATTGATGGTCAATATGACATTGATAGGGCAGAAAAGTTCATTGAACAAATTCAGTCAATACATCAAATGGTACAAGAACAGTTGGAAAAGAGTCAAGCCAAGTACAAGAAAAGACATGACAAGCATTGTGTTGATCACAGTTTCCAAGTTGGAGATGAAGTTTGGATTTACATTAGTAAGGAGAGGCTTAAAGGAGAAGGTAAAAAACTGAAACCAATTATATATGGTCCTTTCAAGATTATTGACAAGATTGGTAACAATGCCTTCTGTTTAGAGTTGCCTCCTTATATGCAAATGTATGCAGTTCTTAATGTTGAGAATTTGAAATTGTATGAGCCTCCTTTGATTGATGATCAAGGAGAACATGTTCAAATTCCTTCTATAGATGATTTCTCCCTAGAATATCTTACAAAACTGCATGAAGACACAATCCTTAACAGGAGAATGAGAACTTCAAAACGGGGAAATGTGGAATATCTTCGAATTGGTATTAAAGGCACAAATCCAAGCAAAGCCAAGTGGATTGAGCTTGGAAAGGTGAGGGAACTATAACCTCATCTTCAGATAGACTGAAAATAGCCTTTTGGAGGTCCAAAGTCTTTCCAATGGGGAGGTGTGATCCAGGGGATCAAATTTTGCTCAAAATTCAAAGTGCTCGGAATCACTTCAAATTGAATAAGTGCGTAGATCTCATCGTCACAAACCCAATGCAACTCGAACGGGTTCAAACAGACGTCGGATGAGTGAGATATCACGTTCTGTTCAAATTGTCAAACATGCAAAAAAAATGTGTTGACTGTACAGTCCGTACAGTCCGTACAGATGATGAATTGGCAGGGCCGTACAACACATAGAATATGTTGAGTTAGCAGGGCCGTATGACACATGGAAGGTGTTGGGTGGCAGTCATGTGGACGAATTAGCATCCGACATGTGGCATATTTTTGGCGAATGGATTGGTGACACGTGGCCCAAGCAAGGGCTGCCACGTGTCACCTGGTCAATGGTTAAAATTTGTGGAGTCTACAGGACTCGACCCCACGACCTCCAGGAAGGGGTATAGCTTTGGGAAGGGCCACCCAACCAGCGTTCCCACCATTAGTTCTTAACATATATATGGTTTTAAAAATATTTGAATTTGCATTGTTTTGGTTTGGGTGCGGTTTGGGTCAAGGCTAAGCCTCGACCCCTAGTCACATGTGATTTTCCATATAACCACCACCATGCGCACGCATTCAAACCCCGTGTGCTTGGACACTTGACACTTAACCACAAGTTTTAACTTGGCCCTTTTATGTGTGGAGGTGCGGTCATATGACCCATATGCCCAATGGCTTGCGGTTAGAGGGCTAGGTTCCCTAACCGTCCTACAGTTTGTGTGGTTTTTCGGTTATGTGCCTGGTGCTAAGTTTTATCATGGAAATGAGCACAGAGGCTAGGTTGGACACACATAGGTGCAATTTGGCGATCCAGAGACAACAAGTTTGAAGGGGAACTTCCAGGAATCCTATCTTCTTCAATTTTTGGCCAAATCAGGTGCCACAAAAGCCCAGCTAGGGTTTTTTGGACGTTTTGAAGCCATTGGAGCCATCTATTTGGAATTTTGAGCAATCTAAAGAACATATTTTAGTACTTTGAGAAAATAATATAAAAGATCCATTGGAAGATGGACCAGGAGATGTAGCCCAAGAGAGGGGTGAACTCCTTTATCATTTGTTGTGTTATGTGTTTACTGTTCACTGTTATTTGTTGCTTATTATCTGCATCTTGAATGTGTAATTTCTATAAAAATTGTGTTTGCAAATTGATCCTTTTGCATAAGCACACTTGAATTAAAAATTGAAAATATTTTCAAGAATACAAGCCTTTATCATTTTCAGATCAACGACGGTAGAAAGTAGAAATCTTTAGGTCTTTTTTGCATGCATTATTAAACCATAAGTGCTAGTCTGTAGAGGTATTTCCCACTCACAACACCACTGAAAAGTGGCTCCGTCATTCTTCATTCCAAAAGGAATCTTGCGATAAGCAAATGTACCCCAGGGACAAATTAAAGTTGTTTTATGCTAGTTCTCGGGTTTGATCTATATATGATTGTATCCCGAGAAACCATCCATGAAAGAAAAGACCTCGTAGCCTGTGCATTCATCGATAATCTGGTCAATAAATGGAGTGGGGAAATTATCCTTTGGACATGCCTTGTTCAAATCATGGAAGTCTGTACATACGTGAATTGTACCCTGTTTGTTGTTGACTGGAATGGGATTCGACACCCATTGTGCCAATTGGACAGGGTAGATGAAACCAACTTTGAGTAGTTTCTCTATTTCATCCTTAATAGTGGTTGATTTTTTAGGATTAACCGAAAAATGATTCTACCAGACAGGCCTAGCGTCAGGTTAAGTTGTGATTTCATGTTCAATGATTCTTGGATGAATTCCTAGCATTTCCTCGTAAGACCAGGAAAAATTGTCGCAGAATTATTTAAATAAATCTGTATAGATTTGAATCTCCTTAGGGGAAAATTCTGCTCCGATGAAGACATTCTCCATTATGCCAGGGGTTCTGGATATATCAATAGGTATCGTTTTAGCAATGTTTTCCAAATTATCGTCGGCATAAACTGTGTGCGTAGTCAGAGGATTAATAAGACAAGACCTATCTCCAGTCATAGTCAATGCAAGTTATCCTGCCTCTATTCTTCCTAACTATAGGAGGAAGTATGATCTGTGATGGAGATCATACTAGGGTCTGTCCAGACCAGTCAACACCTCTAAAATCTCCTCGTGAAAGGGCAAGACCAAGTCTAAGGAATCGGTAGTGGCAAGGGAACCTTTAGCCTAGGCAAGCTCGAGAATTGGATCTAACTTCGGTGCTGGAGTCAGATCGGGGTCGACTGAAGCTTGCTGGAATATAAAATACGTAACTGCTACCGCAGACAAGGGCATGGACATGCCATGGTGCCCTATCCCTTCCATAATGGCTTATGGGAAGGAAGAATCCATAGATCATTAAAGTAAGTCATGCGAAATGACGACACTGAAAAGATTTCATCCTTAGGCTGGTTGGGGACATGCAATATCATTTTGACACCACCAAAAGGAGGTGGGTAATCAAAAGTACCCATGAGAGGTGGTCACAAACCAACCCCCATGTTGACGATGCTAGGCTATGGGTTATCAATCATCGAGACCATGGATGCCGCTGATGAAGGGTCAGGTCTAGATAAAGACAATTGATCAATGGTCATGATTTGGCCCTCATGTCGAAACAATAAGACCCAAACAACTGTAGCAACCACTACATGCATGGCATATTCCCAACTCCTTCCTAATAGGAGGTTGTAGTTGAGAAGCACATCGACCACTTCAACTTTGATGCACATGGTCTTCCCTCCTAAATGCATGGGGAAAGAAGGAATGATTCCATGTGGTTTGAAAGAATGAACATCAAAATTCGTGAGAAGAGTAGGTGAAGAAGACATAATGGGTTGGCCAATGGCCTTCCAACACACCAATGACATCACGCATGTCAAGGCACCCTCATCAACCACCATTAAAAAAATATTTTGGGTAGAGGATTTTGTGGGGTGAGCCACTACTATCTGAAATGCACTGTGGTATGAAAGATGAGGTTTCAAGTCGGTTGTATCAAGTGTGATACTTCCCGGATTACATGTCTCGGCGGATCCTAAGGGGGTTAACAAATCCTTTCTCTGCGAAGGTAAGGTCTAAAGGACCTCCAAAGTAGACATCTCCCAAGGGGTTTGTGATAAATCCTCCACCACAGAGTAGTTCTGGGTCACCATTGCATTTGTATTATGTGAAGCTTTCTTGAACACCCCTTTCGGGATGCATGTCATTGTTTCACCCATCGTTCTCTCGATATGGAGAGGAATAGATGGGTTTTCAGCTTCTTTGGCCTTTTCTATACTACTTGGCATTTTGTAATCATGTGCTCTAATAGCTATGTGGGTTTCACCTTTCAACACATAGACGTTCAAAGTCGAGGGATTGCTAGACAATGAAGGAGGTCCCTTACTGCCCCCATCCATGTTCGTAGAGGCTTGAGTTCATTTTTTCTCATGAGAAAATGGGTTCGTTAACAATGCAGGATGTTGTTGCGCCAATAACGTTTGGGCCTCCATGAGTTGAGGGCACAGGTGAGTTGAATGGTCTTTCGCGCAGAGGTTGCATAGATACTTCGAATTTTTTCTCTCTACGTTTCCCCCACCAACATTATTGGTGGGTTTTTTATCCCCCTTACCCTTATTTCGCTACATTTTTTTTCCCTTCAGCTTGTTGGATGGATTTTGGGTTTGTCGATTTCACGTTGTGTACATCCGAAGTCTGAGCAGGGGAAGCAGCCGAACTAGGAGTTGGTTTGGCCACTATATGTTGTATTGAAAATTGTTGCAATTAGTTTGAAAGAGGATTAGTGGGATTTGCTTGTGCTGAACCAACAATGTTGTCGGCATGTGGTCCATAATTATGTCTGGTCTTATCAAGAATAGATCGTGGCGCATCTATCAAAACTTTGTAATTCAAACCAGACTGAGAGTAAATCAGCTCTAGTTGTTGAGCTCTCATTATCGGTTATTCTTCCAAAAGACCCTCGATGTTCCTACGTCCTTGAATAGATGGGGTACCAAAGACTTAAGGAACCATTCCAGTAGGAATGCTGGTGGAACTGGTACTTTAATCAAACTCTTCTGGCACCACCATTCTCAGATGTGATCAGATACATGGTCATCCTTTGTCTACTCAAAGTTGTCCAACAATTCTGTGTCAGCATCGTATCTCACAGGTAAATGAAAATGGTTTAATAAAACCATTTCCAATTCGCCAAAAGTAGAGTATATTGAGCGGTTGAACTTGATGTACCATTTCGTGGCACTACCGATAAGAGTGGGTTGAAACAAATGAAACTGAATGGAGTCGTCCCTCAAAGAATTGGACGAGCACCATATATGAAATATGGTCACATGATCGCCATGATATTTGTTAGGATTTCCTTCGAACTTTGGAATGTCTATGAGTAGCTTGGTCGACATGGGAAGCCAACGTGGATCCTGATAGATTGGGTCATTCGATAATCTTGACAAGTCTGGCAAATGCAAAGTTGCCAAAAGCGGTAGCTTAGGTTGTTGAGTATGTACATGAGGATAGGAGCCTAGGATTTGGCTGGCACCATGTTATCACTAGAATTTCGTCCACAAATGGTTACAGGAATCCAGTATCTTCAAAACACCCAGTAGTTCATCCATGGCCTAGAAAATTCATTTCCAAAGGGAACAAAACTATACAACTGGTTAAAAATTCAGCATGCACTAAGGATAAAAAGGCAGCGCGCGCACATGCGACAGTCGAATAATGCTGGAAAAGAGCATATGCGTTTGATGCGCGACTGTGGATGCAAAAATCCGTGCACACCTCAAAACGACACATTTATGATTTTGGTCGGCCTTCCACCCACTTCTGGTTCATCTCCCAAGTCGATTTGACACCCAAATCCAAGATTAATCCGAGTGGGGGGTTGGTCAAAGACCTGAGGGTGCCCTAAAGAGCCCCTTGTTCACACCAAAGACTAGTTGAATAATGCCTCAAAGACTTTCTATAAAAAGAGGCCATGGGTGCATTATATTTTCAAGGAATTCATTTGTATTGTTATGCTTCCTATATTCTCTTGGAGGATCCTCTTTCCTCATCAAGAGCATACAATCACCATTTCATTTAGCCATTCATATCACCTCTTGAGTGAATGTGCTTTGGATTTTATTCACCATTTCCTTTTAGTTTGTTACTTGTAAGAATAGCTCAATCATTGGGGGTTCAAGAGCCCTCCCTTGGAGGAAGAGGGGACCCATAAGTCTCTCTTTCGCTTTGATATTTTACCACTAATGTAACTTATCCATTGGTGGCATGAATGGTGTTTTATTTTTGTTCTATTTTTATTATGCACTCTAGTTTAGTTTCTTTTATTGTTAGTAGCTTAGTTCTTTACTTATTTCTTATGCTTGATGTTTCTAACTCTTGCATTCACAACTTTTTTTTCTAGCTAACCCAACTGGACTTGTAAGCGTCCTTATTTTGCTCATTTAGGTGACGAAAGGGACGCAACAGATTGACGACTCCATTGGGGATTGGTATCAATCCCCCCCCCATTTGGGTTGTTTGAGAACTTCTTTTCGGTTTATTTAACTTGAAGGAACCATAACTGGCTCATGACTTCCTGCAAAAAGAAAAATTCAGAGCTAAGTTGAGAGAATTTCATCTGAAATTTATTTCACGGCCGTGTAACAAAAAGTGTGTGGGTTTTTTAATGCACAGTCACTTCTTTCGAGGACGTGCGCCAAGCCCACTGTGTTTCTCAGCGTATTCTGTGCACTGCGCCAAAATTTCATGTTTAATTTGCGCGTTGGTGCCCAATGCACCTTTGTCTACTCTGCGACCCACACATCTGTCCATAAAATTATACATTGTAAGGTTTTTTGTGATTTGTTGGAGGCCCATAGCGTTCTTAAGTTTGATTCTATGCAGATTGTAATATGCACCACACTTAGATTCCCTCTCCACATGAAGGGTTAGTCAAAACATAGGCACTAAGGGGGTTAAAATCCATATTTATCCTCTTTTTGCTTTCATTTTCGCCACATGGATGGCTTTCTTTGATTAAAGATAAGTTGGAATCATTCTATATCACAAATATAAATACTTGCATTGGGACTAGAAATTGAACTTCAATCTTTGAGTATGCTCTTCTCTCACGCTACAAAGCGATCTTGATAATCATAAAAATGATTGAGAGAAAGCTTCATCTCCCTTAAAAGAAAAAATCTTTAGGAGAGGACAACAACCCCCCTCAGGACTCCTCTTAGTTTATTTTTCAAACACATCTTAAAATTGTAAGGGCCCATACATGCCCACATGCTACAAAGATAGGATGGGGTTGAAATTTACTTTCTTGGATTAAAACACTAGGAAAATTTGTTGGTTTACTGTTTCCCTTCTTGGGTTGTCTACGTTATTGACCCAGGGTTCATGTCATTTGAGGTTCCAACAAAGCCTCTAAAATTATCGGCCCTCTTGGTAGTCCAGAAGGCAACACAACACCCGGAAGGCACTGCGCAATCTCACCCGAGATAGCTTTAAATGGGTGGTTGTAAGACTCAGGTGTTCATATCTTAGGACAAAGTAGGGGACAGTGGTTTCTTGATTAACACTAGATACCATGAGCTGTAAGGGAAACTACTTATTCCTTGGAGTCGCATACGTACATCCCACAGTGTAATTTAAGCAAAGTATAACCAGATTCATAACAATGTATTAACTCATTCATCAATCTTAACCACTAATTGTTGAAAGAAAGAAGAGACATTCATACATTCAACATATTAAATGAGTATTACCATGGTTCACCCCCTCCTGGGATATGTCCACAAAGATTTGGCTCTTGGCTCTTTTATTATTGTCGTTTTGCATTCCTGGCGCCACGCGCTTACAATTCTCCACAAAGATGGGTAATATCTATGTGAGGTGAACTACATCACACTAGGCTCTACAGCCTATGGTCTAATCCTCATATCTACCCTTCCTCATATCTTCTTTGCTCAACAACTTACAAAGTCAGTTCATACAGCTCAAAACATTAAAGAATTAATAAAAAATACTAGTAACCAACCAACCCTATGTGATACTTTCGTATCTATATTTATACATTTCGGGCTCTTCAGCCTTTTTCAGAATATTACCAAAACCATAACCCTTCTTACGTTAGGTCTTTCTCCCATATGCATGTTGTTCCTCCTCCAGCTGTCGTTTTCCTTTGTGCATGCTTTATTTCATGCACGCGTGATGTTCTTTTTCCAGTTGTTACTTCTATTTTCTGCATGCTTTCTTTCCCATGATCATTCGTCTTTCCTCTTCAGCCTGGTGCGAACAGGCCCCCAACATTGACATGTGACTCATCCCAAGTCACCTAATTTCTCTATGCTTCCTCGATCTCCTTGGTGATCGTCTGGAACTGTTCTTGCAACTCTGCTACTTTTTTCAGTGCCTGGGCGATTTTATCCTTGATGGTGTCGACTGTCTGAGTTGCCACTTCCATGCTTATTAGTCCTGGGAATTCTAGATGAGTCTGTGTTTTTTTTTTCTGGCTTCTTTTGCCTGCACAAGTACGTCCACTACCCGTTCTTGCAATGGTTTTGTTTGAGCCTGATGCTCTTGTTTCTGTGTTTGCACGGTGGTAAGTTATGCCTGTATCTTATTCAACTCTTGCATTCCCTTGACCCGTTCTAGAATTGGTATGGTCTTATGTCGCTACTTGAGTTATTGGATCGTTGCATTGATCCTCTCCTCCTCCTTGTCCCAGTGTTGGACCTGTGGATCCTCTTCCAGCCTTGTCCAAAGTTGTGTTACTTTATCCAGGAAGTCGGTTATCATGGTGACCTATTTTTCTAGCTCCTATAGTTGTATTGTTGCTTCCTACTTCCTTTGTTCGTTCATTGATGGTGGAGTTGTTGGTCTAATCTATCCATGGAGAGTCTCGATCTCCTTTTGATACTGATCAATTTCCTATGCAATCTAGTCGATCTTCTCTGTGGCTTGGAGTTCATTTCCTTGCACAGTAGTTGGAAGTTTCCCAAAAACTTCTTCCACTCTGCATTCTAACTCGTTTCAACGTTCTTTCTCCTCCTTAGTTTCATATTTGTCCTGTGCAAAAACTGTTTCTAGTGCTTCCCACTTCTTTGTTTCTTGCCATAGCTCGACTAAAATTTTATGTGCTCGTGATTGCATCTCGTGGTTGACGCTAACCTATAGTTTGTATAATGATTTTGATGGCATCCGTGTTAGGACCAATTGGATATGATCCAAATCCTTTAGTGTTTTCTGTCCCACAATTTCATCCATTCTTAGCATGTTAGGCTTTATATAGACCGTGGAATGTGCATGTGGTATCAGAAGAACTGGGTCGCATTCTTTTACCTCCACCCTTTCTGTGGTCTGTGTGGTCGATAGCTCTATGCCTCTACTGCTACTCGTGATCTGGGCTTCCCTGAATTTCTTAAGGAGTTGTCCCATTTATGTCAGTTCCTTCTATAGTTTATCCCTATGGTGCATAACATGATCGAAATCTTCTGCGAGACAGTCTTGAAACATCCTGGAAATCATCTCTCCATCATCCTCTTTGATTATGTAGTCTAGTGGTGGTCATTATGCCTTCATTTTATTGCACACACTTGTGTCCTGTACCGTTGGTCTCTTAGATCCCCCTGGTTCTTATGTGATGGGGTCTGATGCGGTTTCCTATGCTCCCTCAGTCCATTTCCTCTATCCCTTGGTCGGCTAGGTGATTTATGTCCTCCCCTTATGGGTCCCTGGCTGCTCTAAGTTGTCGTCTGCCTAAGTTGACTTGGTTTGGGCTGTTCTTCATTTATTGGGTACTGGGATTTGTGAAGGTCGTGTTTCCACCTGCATGGCCCCTCCTTCTGCTGTTTGTCCAAATACCTCTCTGGGTATGGTTGGAATCCTCCATTCATCAGGCCATTCACTGATGACCATGTCAATATCTCCCTTGGTGATGCAGTAGCGCATATGTAGCTACTATTTATCCAGATCCTACCTTGGTTGTATCCACATGGCTTGTCGCCTAGCCTAGAAATTGGCGATGACCCCATATTATGTGATAGACTCTGGTGTTATTCTCCATGCTTGACTGATGGTTTTCTTTATCTCCCATAGGTAATATTCCAATATGATTCCATTCCCCTTCTTATGCTTGGCTAGTGGTGCGGATCTTAGGATGCAATATCTTGCTCCTCCTAGCTATGGTGTGGTACCAAAGACGGTGTATTCTAGTTCTCGCCATCCCATGAAAGCTATGAGAGTGATCATCCATGAGTAATGAAATTATGTACTTGCATCTTGCACGTATTTACAGTATACTTGGAACAATTTTGATAGGTATGGCACCCAACTCATGGAGGTGCCTTCTGTGCAATGAGCTGAAACAAAAATGACTCCTACTGGTACTTCGTCTTTGTGGCATATTCTTAGCAATTTGCAGGCTAAGATATTTGTGCTCAATTGTGTGGTGACATTATTGATCTGTTTGATTATAATGCCTCTTGTTCCCCTGTCGGTGCCATATTTCTTCTTCATCTCTTCTGCCAATGTTTTTTCCTTGGACTTATCATCCAGAATTAGCGCGGGATCCATACCCCTGGTGGTTAAGCATGTTATTTGCATGATAAGTTTGACAGTTATGGGGATAGGTTTTTCCAGCCATATATCCCCTCCATGTGTAACTGTTAACAATTTCTTGATGCATGTCATCACATATTGGCCTCTGCCAAAGTGTGGTAGCTTCAAAAATCCTAGAATTCTCGTTCTGTCTAGTCCAGCCGCCCACTGGTGTGGCTAAGTGATGGTTTCTCTGAGTTGGTTCATGACTATTTTCTACATAAATACCTGCGGTGCAAGATTTGGATATTTGGTTTGATCTGCTATGTCATGGTTAGAATACTTGAGCTTACCTACCTGACCTAATGGTTGTGGGTCCACCCATACTCCCTTTGGTATGCGAGGTAGCACAATCTTTGCAACTAGTTTCTTTCCAGGTGAGCTTGGTATCTGAATTTGGTCCTCCTATTGCAATGGTTGGCTCAAGGTTCTAGCAACTTCCAATTTCTCCTTCGCCATCCATTCTACCCAATCCATGGCCATTTCACCTGTCAGCTTAGCCGAAAAGAAATATGGGATGGGTATTTGTGGAATGTCTAGTTGCACTTCTGCTTCTAGGTTTTGTGCACTTCTGTTATATCCTACGACAGCTTTGACATTTTCTGGTGGTATTTCCTGGTGGTTTTCTTCTTCTTTTTTCTGAGGGTCGTGCACCATTGCTGGTGTATCCTGTCCCATGGCCTCTATTTGTGGTTGTGGAACCTCCTTTAGTATTTGTTTGGACTCTACTGGGATTTCCTCTGGCGATGAGATTTCGTCAATGTCGACAATCTCTGGTGGCTGCTACTCGCTTTATTCTAGTGGTCCTCGTGACTTGGTCTGAGCCCCGGTTGATTTGGCTGTTTGGCTCATACCATCCATCCTTTCCTTGCTATGACATACCATCCATCCTTGCCTTACTGTGACATACCATCCATCCTTGCCTTGCTTTAACTCTACCTCATGCTATCCTGTCAGCCTACTTTTGTCGTCTTTCCTTTTCCCACTTGTTTCCTTTTTCGATATGGTTGTTATTGTTTCCCTCATTTTTTTCTTTTTTTTTTTTATTTTTACTGTGTGGTGGGTGGTCGACTGTCCTTGTATAGATTTAGTCGGCTCTCATTGATCATTCCTCTAAGGTCTGCACCTGGTAGATCTCTTAATTGTATAGTTCCTCTGTCCATGACAAATTTTACCTCGTATGGTCCTAGCCAATGTATTCTGAGCTTTCCTAGATGCTGCAACGATTTATTGTCGTAGAGTAATACTAGATATCCTTCCTTGAACATCTTCCTCTTGATGTGGCGGTTGTGCCAAGATTTGTCTTTGGCTTTCTGTACTTGTTGGTGGAATCCTGCCAATATTCAATATTCCTCCATCAACAATAACTAATTCAGTCTTTCCCGTACTGCACCTCATTCTGTCATGTGTGTGATAGATGCTATACATAGACTAGGTACTAAAAATTCTAACGACACTACTGCTTCTTGACCATAGACTAGTTTGAATGGTGTGTGGCCTATCAAATTTTTTCATGTGGTTCTATACTCCCATAATAATTTTGGTACCTTGAGGTCTCAATCATCCCTGTTGATGTTACATATCTTTGTCAAGGCGTTCTCTAGAATTTTGTTGAAATCTTCTACCATGTCATTTTCCCGTGGATGATACGGTGTGATTTTTTGGTGATGAAATTCAAACTCTTCGAGCATCGCTCAGATGATGTTGTTTATGAAGTGAATTCCTTGTTCTCTCATCAAAATTCTTGTTCAACCAAATCTAGTAATTACATGTTCAAACAGAAAGTGTGCAGTTGTATCTGTGCTGCAATCATTTACTGGTGCAACTTCCACCCATCTTGTTAGGTTTTCTGTCGCGGTGATAATATATCTCTCCCCCATTCTTTTGGATGGTGGGTTAATGGGTCCCACAAAGTCTATCATCCATTTGTTGAATGCCTGAAGTGTCACTTGCATTCATAATGGCATCTCATCCCTTATGTTGGGTTTACCTACCCTTTGAAAGACATCACATTGCTAACAATATTCTTTCGAGTCTCTGTGGATCGTTGGCCACCATAATCTTATGCATAGTACCTTCTGCATGGTAACTTTTCCTACATAATTCCCTCCTACTATTCCCTCGTGGGATTCTGCTAAACTTCTTGGTCATTCGTGGTCTAGAACGTATCTTTGTAAGATGTTATCTATGCCCATCTTGTATAGATGTACTGTGATCAATTGATAGTCGATTGCATGGACTACCAGGTTCTTATTCTGTACAGTGGTATATTCTTGCGGTGCAGTACCTGTGCTCAAGTACTGGATGATATCTACAAAGTAATCATCAACAATCTGTACTGGGAATAGTTGTGCATATGGAAAGTTGTATTCTAAATTCATTGGTTCCTCTCCATTTGTTACCCTCGATAGGTGGTCCAGTCCTGCATTCAGTTTTCTTGGTTTAACTATTACCTCAAAGTCAAATTCTTGGAATAACAATAACCATCGACAGATTCTCCCCCCCCAACACTGGCTTGTTAACTAGGTGTTTCAGGGCTGAGTGATGTGTAAACATCTTAAAGTGTTTTTCCAATAGGTAGTGTATGTATTTTTGTATTGCATAAACCATATCTAGGCCTTCTCTCTCTATCATGTTATAATTATGTTCTAAATCTGATAATTTTCTTCTTGCAAACGCTATCGGGTGATCCAAGTCTCCTGCTCCTAGTTGCACCAAGATAGCTCCAAGTGCTATCGATGAGGCATCTACATGTACATGGCATGTCTTCTCCCAATATGGAAATACCAATATTCATGTGGTGACCATCTTTTCCTTCAGGGTATCCAGACCATGTTTTCACTCATCATTCCATTGATACTTTGTATCCTTCCTGAACATTTTTTCCATTAGCGTCGTAATCTGTGCATATCCTTTGATGAAGTTCCTGTAATATCCTGTATGTCCTAGTGTTTCTCTTAGTTGGAAGACTGTTTTTGGTGCTGGTAGATTAACAATGGCTGTGATTTTGGTTGGATCCACTAGCAAGGCCTGTTTGCATACTATGTGTCCCAATAGTATCCCAAATGGTGTTCCAAATATGCATTTCTTGATATTTAGTGATATCTGACACTGTCTACATCGTGCTAGCATCAGTCGTAAAACTTCCACATGGTTTTTCAATAGGTTATAGACCGTCCAATCATCTAGGTATACTTCAAGAAGTTGGTGGATGAATTCCTTAAATGTTGCGATGACCACTCTAGAAAATATCACAGGTGCATTCTTCAGTCCGAATGACATGACTGTATACTGATAAGATCCTCATTCTGTTGCGAACATGGTCTTGTATCTATCCTCCTGTGCTATCTTAACCTGATGATATCCTGAGAATCCATCGGTGAATGAGTAGGCTTCGTGGCCTCCTTAGTTCTCGAGTACTTCATCTATGAACGGTGTGGGGAATGGGTCATGTAGGCATGCATCATTAAACTTCCTCAAGTCAATGCATATCCTGATCTCTCTTCCCTGTTTCTTGTCATGTACTACCATCGAGCTTATCCATTCTGATTCTTCAACTGGTTCGATGATGCTAGCCTCGAGCATCCTGTCGATCTCGTATTTAACTTTCTATTTATATATGGGATTCAATCTATATGGTCATTGTTTAATGGGTCTCACATCAGTTCGAAGTGGTTTCTTCATTTCTCCTAATTCTTTGGCTATGCCTTTCATCTCTATAAAGGTTGTGGGAAAAGGGTCGTTGTATTCGTGCAACAATTCTGTGATACTTTCTAGTGTCTGTTCATCCTAGTAATCTCCAATGTTGACCATTTTGGACTGCTCAGTGGTCTCTATGTTAACCTTCTTTATATTTATTGGTGTAGAGATGACCTCTGACTCTAAGGGTGGTCCTTACACATCTCTCTCGCCTTCGAATTCTTTGATCTAAAAATCACGTGGATCATCTTCCTCCATTGCTTCCTCTTGTACGTGGTAGCATGACAGGAGATCCTTGAATGTCTGCTTATTTCACAGTTGTACCTCTATGATAGCTTATACTTCCAGTTCTTCAATGAATATGATTTTTTTGATCTATTTCAGGGCCACGTCCATATTGGAGTTCTCATGCTCGAATGAGAAAGTGATTGTAAAGTTTTGTTGGAGTGTCGCCCATGTCTTGGTTTCTTTACATATTTCCTTGTCTGTATACCAATTCGTTGGTATGCCCTCTAAAGTATGAATGAAGAGGTGAGACCAGTCCTTCAGTGGTGTCATTTTCCACAACATTTTACACTCCTCCAAGTTTTCTGCTGGTGTGCCTAGTCCATCATATTTCTGTTGTTTTTTACCTCTCTATTCTGCACCGAACCTTATGCACAGTAATCGCTTACATTGGTACCAATCTGTGATAGTTTCTTTGTGTGCACCCCACCATCTTGTGGGTGTAGACTTTAATGCTAAATTTAGTGCTAGCAATCTCTGGTTTTCTAATACTTCGTCTTCATATTGTGTCAAGAAAGTTTCAAAATCATTTAGCCCGTGAAAACTAGGTGGTTCTATGATTTATGTGCCAATCCACCATACTGCGTGGTCTATTCTGTCACACCTTCTCGTGGATACTTCATGTAGTCTTTGCTTCCAGTTTTATAACCGAGTGTCTGAGTCTGTTGTACATGAAGTAATGCTCCGCCAACTGAGTACCTTGTCTGTAGTTGGGTTTATGTAGTCCGCATCACGCACAGTTGTTCTGTATAACTGGTCGATATCTTCTAAATCAAGACAAGTGGGTTCTACGAACCTCTCCCCTTCTGATGGGTCGAGCGGGGCTATGACCCTATAGTCCCCCAACTCAAATGTCATTTTTCTAGTTTTTAAGTTGATTATTGCCTAGTTATCGAACGCCCAATCCAGACCAAGTAGCACCGAGTAAGGTGTGGTGTCATCTACTATTTCAATGACTTCAAAGTTTTCTTTAGTGTGCACTCCATATAGATCTACCATCACTCCTTTCAGTCTACCTATTGGTAAGACTCTATGTTGGTTTGCTATATTTAATTGAAAAGTTGAGTATCCCATTGTAGGTTCTCCCATGCATTTCCATGTAGCGTTTGGTAGTACATTCACTTCGGATCCTAAATCTAGTATAATATCTCCCATATTGAAATCCCCAATGTTAGCATTTAGTCTAAATTCCCTACTTGTTCTTCTTCTTGTGTAGGTGGTTGACAGTTTTCAATTCTGGCTTCTATTCTGTCTCGCTACTACATTTTTCTAGGATGTTTTGCAATATTTTGATAGATGAAGGATCACTTAAAATTTTGATGCATGATTGCAAAAGGTCTTTGATAGTACTTACTTGTTCCTTGGGTTGTATTATGTTGGTATGGTCCATTTATAGTGGCATTTCATATTCTGGAGCTTCCTTGCTCTTTTGTGCAGTTGGCGCAACGTTCTCCTTCTGGAATTCTTGTCGGGCTTCTATAAAAATATCCTTCTCCTTATGTGCATCAAACTTCTTCTTGGGGTCAGTGTTCTTCTTTACCCATTGGTTCTGTGCTGGTTCTTGTCGAACTGCATCATTTCCTATTTTCGTTTCTCCTTTAGTGACTATGTTGATGTTTCGTTCATCATCCCTTGCTTCGACTAAAATCCATTCAACATTCTGGTTATTTTGATTCCTTTTTTCGTGGATCTTTAAAAGTAATTTCGGACATTCCTCTGTATCGTGGTCCAATGCGCAACAATACATACAATTTGTTGGTGGCAGTGGGCACTCCCGTGCATAATGTCCTGATTTCTAGCAATTGTGACATGTGACTGGTCCTCTACCGCGTCCAAAATCTCCTCTGGCTTGTCCTGCAACTCTATACATTGTTCGATCACCTCACAACGTGTTATACTGTGGTCCCTAATTATACCGTGGGGTATTGTACTGGGGTTGTTCTAGGTGGTACTATGGCTATTTGTTATTGTATAGATGCGACACAGTATTATACTGCTACTGCGTGGTGTTATATGCGGCTAGGGCTTGAGTGAACTGTGGTGTTTCTTGCCCAGTCATCATTTTTTCATGTACCCTGTATGTGTATGATGTTCTTTCCTACATCAGCTCCATAGTTATGCAATCTTTGTCGTCATGGTCGACTGACTTGAAAAAGGTGCAATATGATTTCTTTGGGACTGTTTGGTATTTTTGCATCATCGTGTAATGGTAAGCATCGTGACCCGGTTTCTTGCATATTTCGCACCATAATCCTCCCTGTGGTAGTGGGTTTGGCATCCCTGTCTCCATATACTATGAGAATGTTGGGCATTCATTCTTATGGTGTCCTTCCGTCCTACAGGTAGTGCACCAAACAACTTCTCGTTTGTCCTTGTTCTTATTCTGTTTCAGCTGAAATGTTAAGTTCTTCAGATCCTCCTTCAGTTCCTCGATAGTCAGGTCCATCTGTTGGTACAAATTCTCTTCCAATTGCAAGGTTGCATGCAGAGCCTCTGGCTGCATATGAAACTTCTGTTGTCGTAATGGATATTTTAAGTGTGGGAGTAGTGAGTTGACAAACAGGTGTCGGTGACGCATATCGGTCATAAGGTATTTTAACTTTCCTTTTAATTTCTTGAATCTTTGATCAATCTCCCATACCGATTCTCCTGGTTTCTGTCTTATTTCAATCATCTCATTCATGTATTGATCTTCTCATCTCAGCTTCTCAAACTCATTTATCAATAGTTTCTTAATGTAGTCCAGTGTCCTTGTCATTCTGAGAACATTGTTCATGTCTAGACTCATGTACCAATCTGGTTCTCAGTTTCTTAGCGTAATTGCTAGCTGCACAAGTTTGGTGTCTTCATTAGTGATCTTCTTTTCTTCCCAAATATTTGCACAAATGAACAGATGCTTCTCATGGTCTTCTGTCACTTCCCCTTGGAACTCTGGTAATCTGATAGTAGGATCGTGTCCTGCCATTCCAAATAGTTGGCTACTCCCTCCTCCGTGCGCTGTAGATACTTGACTAAGGTTGCCTGAACTGGCTCCTCCAGTTGTTTCCCTTTGTGTATATGTACTTCCTTCTATCAGACTTCCTCCTAACTTTGGTTGTCTGAATGGTGGTATTCTCTTTGGTGTATTGGTCGCACATGGGTTTATGGGTTCCACACTGACATTAACATTGAAGGGATGGTTGTCTTCTCCTCTTTCTCTTGGGCCTCTTGTTTTTCTCTCATATGTGGCGCATAGGATTTCCTCAATCTGATCCACAACCCGAAGATCCTCTACCTCTTCCTCATCGCTGGCCAAGCCCTCCCTCTCAGATACGACTCTCTTCTTGGTATTCACCTTATATTGGTAGGGTGCTCCGCTACACATCGTTCCTGACGAAACCAAGATCCACTTGAGTTGGTCATCATCCATCAAGATCGGGTCCAAGGGTTCCTCCTCCTTATTCTCTATATCCTTCCCTCCTTCCATTCCTCCTCTCTTTGTCAGTGCTTCCCCCCTTCCCTCATTTGTGCAAGGAATTATAGTTGTCTGATTCCATTATCATTACACCTTTGTTATATATCAGTATCTTGATAGAAGTATGTAGTGATCAAATGTACCTTCCTCTGGGTCCTCGTAGGAACTCTTGCTCAGCTGTGCTGTATGAATTTGCTATTTCTACCACAAATTCTATGATAAAGCCTGCCACAATACTGTCAAGCCAAAAGTCAATTGCATGGGTGAATTTGTTGTTCACCTGCTGCAGCTACTGGATCTGTACTAGAGTCCAATCTAGCTATTGAATCTGGTTCATCACATGGTTATCTTTTAACCTTAATATCCACTCCTATAGTAGATGCGGAAAATCACATAAAAATACTTTGTGTAAATCCATAAATATGTATTTATCCAGGTATTTACTTGGTGTGATCCTGGGGTTTCTATTGTCTTTCTGTGCAAACTCTATCTCTTTAGTTCTCAACCGGCCCTCAATTTATTCTCTTGTGGGGTTCCAAGGTCTCAACATCCCCTTCTAATGGCTCATTTCTCTTATGTTCCTCTCCTTTGGTTCTTATTCATTCCATATCATCTACTTAGTCCTTTCTTGTTCCTCTTAACATGGCAATGAAACCATTTATTGGTTATCAATTCCCTTCTTGGTTTATCTGAATCATTGACCCAGGGTTCATGTCATTCAGGGTTCCAACAAAGCCTCTAAAACTATCAACCCTCCTGCTAGTCTAGAAGGCAACACAACACCCGGAAGGCATTGCGCAGTCTCACCTGAGATAGATTTAAATGGGTGGCTGTAAGAATCAGGTGTTCACAGTCTAGGACAAAGTAGGAGACACGGTTTTATTGATTAACGCCATATACCGTGAGTTTTAAGGGAAACTTCTTATTCCTTGGAGTTGCATATGTATATCCCACAGTGTAATTTAAGAAAAGTATAACCAGATTCATAACAATGTATTAACTCATTCATCAAGATTAACCATTAATTGTTGAAATAAAGAAGAGACATGCATACATTCAACATATTAAACGAGTATAACCATGTTTCACCCCCTCCTGGGCTACTTCCACAAAGATTTGTCTCTTGTCTCTTTTATTATGGCAGCTCTGCATTCATGACGCCACACGCTTACAATTATCCACAAAGATGGGTAAGATCTATGTGAGGAGAACTAGATCGTACCTAGCTCTATAGCCTGTGGTCTAATCCTCAGATCTACCCTCCCTCGTATCTTATTTTCTCAACAACTTACAAAATCGGTTCATACAGCTCAAAACATTAAAGAATTACTAACAACTACTAGTAACCAACCAACCCTATGTGATACTTTCATATCTATATTTATAAATTTCGGGCTCTTCATCCTTTTTCAAAATATTACCAAAACCCTAACCCTTCTTACATTAGGTCTTTCTCCCATACGCGTGTTGTTCCTTCTCCAGTTGTTGCTTTCCTTTGTGCATGCTTTCTTGCATGCGTGCGTGTTGTTCATTTTCCAGTTGTTACTTTAGTTTTTTGCATGCTTTCTTTCCCATGATTGTTCTTCTTTCCCCTTCGGCCTGGTGCCAACAAAGTTTAAAGGTTTTTGTAACAAGCCCATACATGCCCACATGTCCACAATCTTGGACAATTTTGAATCTTTCTTAGATTAAATCACACTAGGGAGTTAAAGGATTAATAAGGACCCACATGTCCACATGCTATTTCTCTAGGGACTTTAAAATTTCGTAAGGCTGTACCAATGGAATTTAGTAAATTAGGTAATCAAGATTTGTAAGGACCACACGAGGTCCACATGCAACAAGGTGACACCTAATTTATTAACCATTTGGCACACTTTCACTTGTTCGCACACAAAGTCACTAATCACTCACATAGTTTTATATAGAAATCGTGGAAGTTGAAGTAAGTTTCCTCCAAAGGGATTTCGAAATATCCCACCCTTTTCTTAATGAAACTATCCAATCCCACTTAATTTCAATGATATTGGTCCACACCCCCAATCTCACAAACACCTGCATCTAAATTTTTTCTAAAAAGTCACTATGTTTTCCTCCACATGAGGTGCCAAAAGATTTTTTTTAGTCTAGGTAGGATATCGGGGGTAGGAATCCAAATAAATTTATGTTATCTGGTTCTCACATCTTCAAACAATATAAGTTGTCAAATAGGGTACTTTAAATCCTCCAAGTCAAGTGTTCCTACATCATAAGGCAGGGATATACCCATGCAAGGTTGAAGGCCAAGGTCCGGTCTCTCTGTGCATCCCCCCTTGAGGCACCCACCTCTTGGATGACATCCAACCCATGACCCATTTCTTAGGCTAAAAATATAAATGCCACACTTTGAATGAGGTACCTAGTGACCAAATTTTAGGACATCTACCCAGGTGGAAATTGTGGGCTGAAATTGCACCTTGATGGGATTTTGTGTGGATATTCGAAAATATCGCCAAATCTTTTGGGATATGCACCCTCTACTGTTGTTGGGTATTTCTACCCTACGGACTAATAAGCTAGGGCTCTAAACTTATACGCAGAAAATGACCCTTAAGACTTAACTTTTGACCTTCTACCCGAATCTGAAACCTCTTTCTTCACATGCATACAAGAGAAG